>ONZH01000549.1:0-68409 GCA_900303285.1 Rhinella marina | reverse complement strand
AGTGATACAAATCCATTTCACACAGTAGTGTGGAACCATTCTGTGTGTCACAGTTCAGTACACTCACTACAATCCGTATTTTCTGTCCAGGTGACACTTTCTGTACGTCACTTAATTCAACCAGACTGAACAAGTTTGTGGGTTTCAGTACAGCAGGTCCATTTACTTATTATTTTTTATATAATACACTTATATACAGAAAATGTTGAACCCCAGGGCTAAGGGTCGAGGGCGAGGACATGGGCATTCAATTACTGCAGGGGGCAGAGGCCGTGGTCCTGGGCAGGGTGAGACAGTACCTGCTGATGAGGGAGCAGGGGAACGCCGCAGAGCTACACTCCCTAGCTTCATGTCTCAATTTACAGGGACACGTGGTCGAGGACTGTTGAAACCACAACAGTGCGAACAGCTGATGTCGTGGATATCGGACAATGCTTCAAGTAATTTGTCCACCAGTCAGTCTTCTACGCAGTCCACCCACGTTACCCAAGGGAGCACTCCTCTGGCTCCTCCACCTCCTTCCCCCCAGTCTGCCCCCTCCCAGGAAAATTTGGAATGCGACCCAGCATACTCTCAGGAACTGTTTTCTGGACCCTTCCCAGAGTCACAAACCACTTCTCAGGTTGCTGCTGACCTCGTTCCCGATGCCCAAGTTTTCCAACTGTCGCAGTCTGTGGGTGATGATGATGATGATGATGACAATGTTGAGTTAGTGGAAGAAGTTTGTAAAGAGGTGTCGGACAATGAGGAGACACGGTTGTCAGACAGTGGTGAAGTTGTTGTCAGGGCAGGAAGTCCGAGGGGGGAGCAGACTGAGGAATCGGAGGATGACGAGGTGACTGATCCAAGCTGGGTTGATAAGCCGAGTGAAGACAGTGCTTCTGAGGCGGAGGCGAGTGCTGCACCAGAACAGGTTGGAAGAGGCAGTGGTGTGGCCAGAGGGAGAAGCAGGGCCAGAGCTGGTGCATCAGCAGCAACTGTTTCACGTAGTGAAGCTCCCGTGGCGAGGCCTAGATGTTCGCAAGTCTGGAGGTTCTTTAAAGAAAGTGAGGATGACTGACGGACTGTGGTGTGCAACCTGTGCCACACCAGGATCAGAAGGGGTGCCACCACTACTAGCCTAACCACCACCAGCATGCGCAGGTATATGAGTGCTAAACACCCCACTCAATGGAACCAAGGCCGTTCACCACCTCCTGCGGGTCACACCACTGCTCCTTCCCCTGTGTCACTCGCTGCCTCTGCTAGTCAACCCCCTGCCCAGGACCCCGGCACGAGCGCCTCCCGCCGGAAAACCACACCTTCGCCTCCACCGATCCTCCACAGTGTCCACCAACGTGTTCCCAGCGCAGCGTTCAGCTGTCTTTACAGCAGACGCTGGAGCGCAAGAGGAAATACAGTTCCACCCACCCACATGCCCAAGCCCTCAACGTCCACATCTCCAAATTGCCGAGCCTGGAGATGCTGCCCTATAGGCTGGTAGAGACCGAGGCCTTTCGCAATCTCATGGCGGTGGCTGCCCCTCGGTATTCGGTCCCCAGCCGCCACTATTTTTCCCGATGTGCCGTCCAGCCCTACACCAGCACGTGTCAGAGAACATCATCCGTGCCTGACCAACGCTGTTTCTGAGAAGGTCCACCTAACCACGGACACGTGGACAAGTGCTGCCGGGCAGGGACACTATATCTCACTGACGGCACATTGGGTTAACTTGGTGGAGGCTGGGACCGAGACTGACCCTGGGGCCGCTCATGTACTGCCCACACCGAGGATTGCGGGGCCTACCTCGGTCACGGTCTCTCAGACATACTATGCCTCCTCCTCCGACCCCTCCTCCACCTCCTCCTCCTCCGAATTACCATCCGTGGGCACGGCGCCTTCAGTCGGTAGCTCTAGTCGCAGCAGCAGTGCCGTGGGTAAGCGCCAGCAGGCGGTGCTCAAACTGCTGAGCTTAGGTGACAAAAGGCACACCGCCCAAGAGCTGTTACAGGGCATCACGGCGCAGACCGATCTGTGGCTGGCACCGCTGAACCTCAAGCCAGGCATGGTTGTGTGTGACAACGGGCGTAACCTGGTGGCGGCTCTGCAACTCGGCAGACTGACACATGTGCCATGCCTGGCCCACGTGTTCAATCTAATAGTTCAGCGGTTCCTCAAGACATACCCCAATCTGTCTGATTTGCTCACCAAGGTGCCCGCATCTGTGCGCATTTCCGCAAGTCGACCACAGATGCTGCCACTCTCAGGGCAGCGCAGCGCCGCCTACAACTGCCCGCTCACCGACTGTTGTGCGACGTGCCCACGAGATGGAATTCGACATTAAACATGTTATCCAGAGTTTACCAGCAGCGCAGAGCGATTGTAGACTGCCAGATGTCAACTTCCACCAGAACTGGTAGTCAGGTCAGTCAGATTCCTCAAGTCCTACAATGAGGAGTGGACGTGGATGTCTGATATCTGCCAGGTGTTTGAGCAACTTTGAGGAGTCAACACAGATGGTCAGCGGCGATGCCGCCATTATCAGACTCACCATCCCGCTGCTTTGCCTGTTGAAAAACTCACTGCTCAGCATCAAGTCGGATGCTTTGCGCTTGTCACAAGAGACGGTGGAGGAAGATACGTCGCTTGATAGCCAGAGCACCCTCCGGTCTGTTTCTCAGCGCGTATCGGAGGAGGGGGATGAGGATGAGGAGGAAGAGGAGGAGAATGTCGGCGAGACAGTAGAGGGTACCAGTGCTCAGTCCTTAACTCTTGAGCGTGTATGGGCTGAAGAGGAGGACTTGGAGGAGGAGGGGAGGAGGAAATGGAGAGTCAGGCCAGTGAGGAGAGGGAATTCTTGCGTGTTGGGACTCTGGCGCACATGGCAGACTTCATGTTAGGCTGCCTATCCCGTGACCCTCGCGTTAGAAGCATTTTTTCAAACACTGATTACTGGGTGTTCACTCTCCTGGACCCCGGTACAAGCAGAACCTTTCTACTCTCATCCCTGTAGAGGAAAGGAGTATGAGAGTGAATCAATATCAACAGGCCCTGGTGCACAAGCTGAAACAATCCTTCCCATCTGACGCCGCTAGCGGCAGAGGGCGTGGTTCTGTGGGCCAAGTAGCGGGGGAGAGGAGGTGAGCAGGCAGCTTGTCCAGCACTGGCAGGGGAATGCTCTCCAATGCCTTTGCCAGTTTTATGTCACCCCAGCAAGACACTGTCACCTGTCCCCAGTCTAGGCAGAGTAGGGGGGAGCTGTACAGAAAGATGGTGAGGGAGTACCTAGCTCACCATACCAACGTCCAGACCGATCACTCTGCTCCATACAACTACTGGGTTTCAAAGCTGGACACGTGGCCTGAACTGGCGCTGTACGCCTTGGAGGTGCTGGCCTGCCCTGCCGCTAGCGTGTTGTCAGAGCGGGTATTCAGTGCAGCTGGTGGCGTCATCACCGATAAGCGTACACGCCTGTCAACTGACAGCGCTGACAGGCTGACGCTTATTAAAATGAACAAAGCCTGGATTTCACCGGAATTCAAATCCTCCTCCGGGGGAGAGCAGCTAAAGATTAACATTACTTATGTATCCGATTCCTCTTCTCTACTCCTCCTACTCCTCCTCCATGTCGTCTTTGCCTAACGCTGACCAAAAAAAACGCCTTTTTTAGAGGTCCAACTGGGCACTCTTTTACCACAATTTTTTAGGAGGGGCCCCTACAGGCCCTCTCTTCAAACAATTTTTCCAGAGGTCCACCTACAGGCCTCTCTCCAAACAATTTTTCCGGAGGTCCACCTACAGGCCCTCTCTCTAAACAATTTTTCCGGAGGTCCACCTACAGGCCCTCTCTCTAACAATTTTTCCAGAGGTCCACCTACAGGCCGCTCTCTCAAACAATTTTTCCAGGTCCACCTACAGGCCCTCTCCTCAAACAATTTTTCCGGAGGTCCTACAGGCCCTCTCTCCAAACAATTTTTCCGGAGGTCCACCTACAGGCTCTCCAAAACAATTTTTCCAGAGTCCACCTACAGGCCCTCTCTCCAAACATTTTTCCGGAGGTCCACCTACAGGCCCTCTCTCCAAACAATTTTTCGGAGGTCACCTAAGGCCCTTTCTCCAAACCAATTTTTTCCAGGGTCCACCTACAGGCCCTCTCTCCAAACAATTTTTCCGGAGGTCCACCTACAGGCCCTCTCTCCAAATAATTTTTCCGGAGGTCCACCTACAGGCCCTCTCTCCAAACAATTTTTCCAGAGGTCCACCTACAGGCCCTCTCTCCAAACAATTTTTCCGGAGGTCCACCTACAGGCCCTCTCTCCAAACAATTTACGTCTTTTTCCTATCTTTCTCTCTCTCCAAACTATTTTTCCGGATAGCTGCCATATACGGTAATAAACTGAGAAGAATACAGAGAACACATGCCACACTTGATCAAGCTCATAATTTACGACTGTACCGGTTGATGCTAAATTTTTAGTTGGGGTCCTGCGTCGTCATTCACTGAATTTCACTGATCTCCTCAACGTCTCCTCAAAGAACCAAAAGACCATTGTGGAGAGAGCGGCACAGCTCGCCATCAAAGTGACGAACCCCAACGCCAGACTGCGCAGCGAAGAGAACAAATAAATCTCTGTGGTTATTTGTGCTAAATAAAAGTTAAATAAACACACAAAAAAAAAATGATCTGTTCCTGTGCCTGATCCACCCAAGTTGAATCTGTCCCATCATGAGAAAGTCCCCTCAAGGAGTCCCCACTGTAACTTGCTTCTCATACAACTAACTCATCCCCCGACACCTGTGTCTCGCCATTGTCCACCACCTCCTCAGACAACATTGGTAAATCCCCACTGTCAGCACACTGAGACTGCAAAAGGTCTTGCGAATTGGGGCAGAGAATGTTCTTGGGTAGCACATCAGAGAAGGGGTGACTATGGGGTTCCAGGGAGTACGTGACCACATGCAATCTCCATCCAAAAAGTCATACTGAGGCTCACCACCATGCTTTACACTGCAATCCTATTACTGAGGCTCACCACCATGCTTTACACTGCAATCTTATTGAAAGACAGACAATCAGGGGTTCACCGCCAAGTTGTCAGGCAGCATTTTTAAGTGGGTCACCATTACCGTGTCCCTGAAAATAGGCGGTGATGGACCTTCGTTGCACCTAGTTGGGTGCTTCCTTAACATGTGATGGGCATGTGCCTCGCCTTTCTTGGTCTGGGTGAGCACAATTGCCATGAGGGTAACCACCTGGCTGTTGCCTGAGAATTTGGGGTAATGGTGGGATTAGGCAGCCTCAGAGGCATCCATGTATGCTGCCCCTGCTGTTTCCTGTCCATTTCCGTGGTGTTTCCATCATTTTCTGAGGTTTCCAGGTTTTCACCCAGCCTTCCCTAGGCAGAGCCTTGGTCCCTGCAAAAAATGCTCGAGTCTCCCATTGACTTCAATGGGGTTAGTTATTCGAAACGAGCACCCGAGCATCGGGAAAAGTTCAACTCGAATAACGAGCGCCCGAGCATTTTAGTGCTCGCTCATCTCTAACGACTTGCCTTTCCTAAATACTGGGACCCGATCAACCCTGAGGGGCGACACTTTGCAAGTTATCCAGTCCACTGTGTTGTCCTCTTTGTCCTTAATACTAATCTTTCACCTATCGGAAATGAGGGAGAACTGTGACCTGCTGCTATTACTACAGGTGGTGCCTACTACAGCTACCCACATTCTCACTTACGGATGATGAGGCATGGGTCATTTGTTTTCCATTCTGTCGTTTACCAGACATTTTGTTATGAGGCCTGTTTCAACAATACCAAGTCACTGGTTTGCTACACTATATATTAAATGGTAGCAAAACTGAATTTGTTTTTTTCCGTAATTAACAGAAGTACAATTAAATGTCATGCCTCTTCTTTGAACACACTGCACACTGGTATTGACAATTTACAATGGCATATTGACAAAGTCTAATGTGTTGAATTTAACATGTATATTAACTCAACAGTATAATTGTCACGCGAGGTCGGCGTCGTGCTCCCTCTGCACGACATCGCCGGACCTCTCTGCCCCCCTAGAGACGAGCAATAGGGAATTGAAGTGCTGGTCTTGTCAGCCAGCACTTCATGAGTTAATTCTCTGTTTGGGTTTAGCCATGTGGTGCTGATCACACCACATGGCTACTTTGCATATTGTTTGGACAGCTTGCTCCGCCTCAGGTCATGTGATGCTGGCCACATCACATGATCCTGGGTGGGCTATTTAAAGATGGCAACTGCCTCACTCAGATGCCTGTGATTAGTTTATACTTTTATCAGTGCTTGTGCGACCTTGTGTTTGGATTTGCTATTTGGACTCTGACTTTGGACTTGGACTTGGACCTCTCTTCTCTTGACCCCTGGTATTTACGCTATCTCCTGTGTTTGACCCGGCTTGCTGACTACTCTATCATTGTGTTTGTTCCGTCTGTGTTTTGTCCTCTCCCTGTGTTCCCTTTCCCTCCCTCTGCACTTACCCAGTATAGGGAACGTCCTCGTGGTTGTCCGCGGCCGCCTAGGGCCGTTTGAGGCAAGTAGGTAGGGAAAGAAGGGGGGTTTCAAAGTACAGGGCACACCTTCCCTTGTCTCCCCCGTGACAGAATCACAGGCCGTATCATATGGAGCAATTGCGGGTGCTCACGGACCAGGTTCAGGGTATGGCGCAGATGATCCAGGACCTGGCCGAGAGGCTCCTACATCAGGAGCAGCTACAACCTGCACTAGTAGCGGCTCCCTCCACATCTAACCCCATTGTGGAACCTCATGTTAAATTGCCGGATCGGTTTTGGGGAACCGGAAAACTTTCCGTTCCTTTAAGGAGAGCGTAAAATTGTATTTTCGCTTACGTCCTCACTCCTCGGGTGCCGAGCAGCAGCGGGTAGGAATAATTATTTCCTTGCTGCAAGGTGATCCGCAGGAATGGCCTTTTCTTTACCGCCTGACTCCCCAAGCTTGCAGTCTGTGGAAGCATTTTTTCAGGCCTTAGGCCTATTATATGAGGAGCCTGACTTGACTTCTGTAGCTGAGACTCAGCTCAGAGACATTCGGCAGGGTAACCGTCCAGTAGAGGATTACTGTGCTGAGTTTAGAAAGTGGTGTGTTTCCTCTGGATGGAATGACCCTGCTTTGAGAAGCCAGTTTAGGGTGGGGCTGTCTGACCATCTTAAGGACTTACTTGTCAGTTACCCTACTCCTGACACCCTAGAGGCGGCCATGACACTAGCCATTAAACTGGATCGTCGAGTGAGGGAGAGACGGAGGGAACGTTCAGATATTCCTCAGGGTGTCGTCCTGCCTGAATCCCCTCTTCTGAGTCCACCTTCTACCAGGGGTCCCGGAGGAGTCCATACAGTGGGGAGGAACTTTGAGAGATCAGAGACGCTTGAATGGAACCTGTTTCTACTGCGGTGAGACGAACCACTGGCTCCAGCAATGCACCGAAACTTCTGCCCTCTAGAGAGCTTTCTGCCGGAAGTAAGGTAACCCCAGCGGTGGTAAGGAGGAAAGTATTATTACCTATCTCCATTGCGTACAACCAACTCAGGGGGTCCGGTAAGGCTTTTGTTGATTCTGGTTCTGCCATTAATTTTATTGATTTTGATTTTATACAATCTGTGGGGATTCCGCTAGTTCCTTAAGGAGGGTGATTGAAATTATCGCACTGGATTCCACTGCCATTGAATAATGGGAGAGTGGAGTTTTGTACTCCTGAGGTTGTATTAACTGTAGGAATTACCCATACCGAGACTTGTTCCTTCCTTGTATTAAAGGATTTACCTGCCGACCTTGTTTTAGGTCTGCCATGGTTACAGGACCACAACCCTGTGATCAACTGGTCGGTAGGTGAATTGGAAAAATGGGGAATGAATTGTGACAAATGTTGTAAATCAGTATTGCTGTTTGGAGGTACCACTGAGTCTCTTTCCTTGCCCAAGTATATCGGCGATTTTTCGGACGTTTTTTCCATGTCCGAGACTGAGTTCCTCCCTCCTCACCGGCAATATGATTGCGCCATCGACCTTATTGAGGGATCCAAATATCCCAAAGGTCGCATTTATAATCTCTCTACTCCTGAACGTCAGTCCATGAGGGATTATCTCAAGGAGAGTCTGGCCAAGGGTCACATCCGGCCTTCAGTTTCTCCCATGGGGGCAGGTTTTTTCTTGTTTGGTAAAAAGGATGGAGGATTGAGGCCCTGTATCGATTACAGGGAGCTCAATAAAATCACTGTTAAAAACAGATACCCGTTGCCCCTTATTCCTGACTTGCTGAATCAGGTCCAGGGGGCCTGTTGGTTCACCAAGCTGGATTTGAAGGGGGCATACAACCTAATCAGGATTCGTGAGGGGACGAATGGAAAACTGCTTTAATACCCCGGAAGGTCATTATGAGTACTTGGTAATGCCTTTTGGGTTAAGTAACGCTCCGGCAATTTTCCAAAACTTTGTCAATGACATTTTTAGACCATTATTGGGAAATTTGTAATTGTCGTATATTGATGACATCCTGATTTTTTCTGCAGACTGGGAAAGTCACGTATCTCACACCAGGCAAAGTGTTGGAGGTGTTGCGTGAAAACAAGTTGTTCGTTAAAGGGGAGAAGTGTACCTTTGGTGTTCAGGAAGTGGCCTTTTTTGGGATACATTCTCACCCCTTTTTCTTTCAAAATGGACCCAGTTAAAGTACAGGCCATTGTGGATTGGGTGCGACCTTTCCTCTTTGAAGGCGCTCCAGCGATTTCTGGGGTTTGCTAATTTTTATCGTAAATTTGTCAAAAATTTTTCTGTGGTAGCCAAACCCATTACGGATTTGACTCGCAAGGGGGCTGATCTGGTCAATTGGCCCCCTTGCAGCTATTGAGGCCTTTGAAAGGTGTAAAGCAGTGTTTTATGAATGCTCCTGTGTTGGTCCAGCCTGATCAAAGTAAGCCTTTTTGTAGTTGAGGTGGATGCGTCTGAGGATGGTGTGGGGGCTGTACTGTCCCAGGGGTCTTCCACCTTAACTAATCTTATGCCATGCGCCTTCTTCTCCCGCAAAGTTCTCTCCTGCCGAGAGGAATTATGACATTGGTAATAGGGAGTTACTTGCAATCAAGTGGGCATTTGAGGAATGGCGTCATTTTTTAGAAGGGCAGTTCACCGCATTACGGTCCTCACGGATCATAAGAATTTTAATGTTTTAGAATCGGCTAAGCGATTGAATCCTAGACAGGCGAGGTGGGCTTTATTCTTTACTCGTTTTGATTTTTGTGTTACCTTCAGACCCGGGAGCAAGAACGTTAAGGCCGATGCCTTATCCCGAAGTTTCAAGGCGTATCAGCCTCCTGACGTCCCTCCTGAGCCCAATCCTGCCAGCTGATATCATCGTGGGCCGCTACCTCATCTGACCTCGCTTCTGAAATCTCGGCAGGACAACATCTTGCTCCCATTGGTACCCCCAATGACAAATTGTTTGTGCCGGCTCATTTGCGATTGCAACTGCTGGGTGAGTGCCATAATTCTGTTTTGTGTGGACATCCTGGCATCAATGCCACCAAGGAGTTGGTCTCTAGGCAGTATTGGTGGCCGTCAATCTCCAGAGATGTTCAGGCTTTTGTAACTGCGTGTAACACTTGTGCCAGGTCCAAGAATACCAAGGACACGACCTATGGGTGAGTTACATCCGTTACCCATACCTAGTAGACCTTGGTCACATCTGTCCATGGACTTTATCACGGACTTGCCGTGCTCTGAGGGTTAAAACCGTGATATTTGTGGTGGTTGACAGATTCAGCAAATGTGTCATTTTATTCCTTTGTGTAAATTACCCTCTGCAAAGGTCTTGGCGTCCGTGTTCATGGATAATATTGTCAAACTGCATGGTGTTCCTGAGAATATCGTTTCTGATAGGGGAGTACAGTTTGTGTCTAGGTTCTGGAGGGGCGTTCTGTAATAAGATTGGTATCTCTTTGTCCTTTTCATCAGCCTTTCATCCGGAGACCAATGGTCAGACTGAACGTCTTAACCAATCCGTTGAGCAATATCTCAGATGTTATGTTTCTGATAACCAACATGTGTGGGCCAGATTCCTGTCTCTGGCTGAATTTGCAATTAATAATCGTGTTAATTCATCCTCTGGGATGTCGCCGTTTTTCTGCAATATGGGTTTTCATCCACGGCTTTGGCTCCTGTTCCCCATCTGCGTCGGTTGTCCCAGAGGTCAATGATTTTTCTCAAGAACTGTGCACAGTTTGGGCACAGGTTCAGTCGAACCTGGAAAGGCCCAAGGAGTTCAAAAAGCTAAGGCTGATAGAAAACGTTCTAAGGGTGTGAATTTTAAGGTTGGGGATAAGGTATGGTTATCGACTAAAAATCTCAACATGAGGGTACCATCCTAACAAGTTTGCACCTCGCTTCATTGGTCCTTACAGGATCCACCAAGGTGATCAATCCGGTTTCTTTTAGGTTATGTTTTACCCGACTCCCTTCGTGTTCATAATGTTTTCATGTGTCTTTGCTCAAACGTTATGTTGCTCCCGTTGGTCCGAGGAACAGTCTCCTCCTCCGGTTGAGGTAGCAGGACAAATGGAGCATGAGATTGCCAGAATTGTGGATGTGAGAAGGGTCCGGAATTCCTTCCAGTACCTCGTACATTGGAAGGGGTTCGGTCCTGGAGGACAGGTCTTGGGTACCGTTGACCAGGATGCATGCAGACTCGCTCATCCAAAAGTTCCATCTGCAGCATCCCGATAAGCCTGCTCCCGCTGGTAAGGGTCCGGTGGCCCCCTCGTGAAGGGGGGGGTACTGTCACGCGAGGTCGGCGTCGTGCTCCCTCTGCACGACATCGCCGGACCTCTCTGCCCCCCTAGAGACGAGCAATAGGGAATGAAGTGCTGGTCTTGTCAGCCAGCACTTCATGAGTTAATTCTCTGTTTGGGTTTAGCCATGTGGTGCTGATCACACCACATGGCTACTTTGCATATTGTTTGACAGCTTGCTCCGCCTCAGGTCATGTGATGCTGGCCACATCACATGATCCTGGGTGGGCTATTTAAAGATGGCAACTGCCTCACTCAGATGCCTGTGATTAGTTTTATACTTTTTATCAGTGCTTGTGCGACCTTGTGTTTTGGATTTGCTATTTGGACTCTGACTTTGGACTTGGACTTGGACCTCTCTTCTCTTGACCCCTGGTATTTACGCTATCTCCTGTGTTTGACCCGGCTTGCTGACTACTCTATCATTGTGTTTGTTCCGTCTGTGTTTTGTCTCTCCCTGTGTTCCCTTTCCCTCCCTCTGCACTTACCCAGTATAGGGAACGTCCTCGTGGTTGTCCGCGGCCGCCTAGGGCCGTTTGAGGCAAGTAGGTAGGGAAAGAAGGGGGGTTTCAAGTACAGGGCACACCTTCCCTTGTCTCCCCCGTGACAATAATGTGTTGAACAGCTTTATTAACACAACAATATAATGCATTGAATTTAACAGGTGTATTAACTCAACAGTATAATGTGTTGAACTGCTTCATTAATGCAACAGTATAATGCATTGGATTTTACTAATATACTAGCGCAACAACATAATGCATTGAATTTAACTGATATATTAACACAATTGTATAATGCACTGAATTTAACTAGTATTTTAACACAACTAAATAATGCATTGAATTTAACTAGTATATCAAAACAACAGTATAATGTCTTGAACTGGTATATTAATGCTGTAGTACAATGCTTTGATTTGATTGAGCTAGTATATTACAATGCATTGAACTGTGTAATTTTAAGCGACAGAAAAATTGCAGCTGGTTTTTAGAAAGGAAAAGGTGCAACTGAGCAGTGTAGTTAATGGGGCCAGTGGGAATTTAGGTACTGTCCACCAATACCGAATCTCTTAGCTCTAGCGTGAAACTAACCTTAGGCTTAGAAAGCCTTAGGGAAAGGTTTCTATATGTCACATATTTGTGCTTTACTATTATATTTACTAAAATACTTATTTTAACTTATTATAACTGCAATCATTATTTAAACAGCATGTCCATCTCTGACCATGTAGAATTAATCTATATCAAAAGTGAAAATTCTCAAGACATTTGCCCAGTTGAAAGACTTTGAGAAGGGATGCATCATTGGATTGAGAGAAGCAGAATGGTTGTTTGTGACAAATTGTACTAGGCCATTCGAACATGCCCCTGACAGCCCAGACAGACCACCAGTATAAAAGATTATTAGATGGCTGAAAAGCAAGAACAGCTCCCATGGTTTTGTAGTTCATCATCCAAATATAGGTGGCGCTTTATTTACATACTCCACCCAAGTTTCTGCCGCCCAGACCTTTTCTAGTTACTTAGCAGAAGGAAATTTGGTGCCATGGTGCCCATTATGTGTCCTGCCATTGACATCCAGCCACCGTAGCCTTTGTTTTCAATAGTGTCATGAACAAGAAACCTAGACTGCTATGAACTCGAACTGCATCCTCTTTAGTGACAAATCCAGGTTCTGTTTCTGTATGGAGGCCTTGTAGTGAACGTATCAATTATGCCTTTGCTGTTGAACAACACACGGCCCCAATTGCTGGTTTGATGATCTGGGGAGCTATCACATTCATCATTCATCCCTAGTAGTAATACCTGCACCACATTTTGCCTCACATGGCAGAGATTCAAACTGATGTTTTTCAGCAAAATAATGCTTATCCACACACAACTAGAGCACCAGAACAATCTAATAACATAAAAAAACAAATCAGAACCAATCTAATAACATAAACACAGAGCCAGAACGAAGCCCAGTGCATAAATATAGCACGAGACCCAAGCTCAGTATGTACAGTGCATTGAAAAATGATTCATATCCCTTGAACTTTTCCACATTTTTTCACGTTACAGCCACAAACTTAAAAGTATTTTATTGGGATTTTACATGATAGACCAACATAATGTAGCAAGTATGTGTGCAGTAAAAAGAAAGTACATGAAAATGCAAGATACATGGTTTTAATTTTTTTTTTTATAAATAAAAATCTAGAAAGTGTGGTGTGTACTTGTGTGACATATTCCCTTGAAATCTATGCCAGATCGTCTGATATGTCTGGCATTACATGAAGAGACAGAAGGATGTGAGCAAGCCTACATCCACAGCACGTCTGTGGTTAGTTCTCCAAGATGTTGGAACAACCTCCCAGACAAGTTCCTTCAAAAGCTATGTGCAAGTGTACCTAGAAGAGTTGATGCCATTTTGAAGGCAAAATATGGTCACACCAAATATCGATTTAGATTTCTCTTTTGCAAAAAGCAAAGTTAGACCAGTACCTACAAACAATATGAAATCAAGTACAGGTGTGTGCTACCATGGCTGCAATGTAAAAGCAAACATTATATTCTTCAGCACACTGCTCCATACGCATGCAGTCGCTGTAAACATGAATAAATCTGAATTGGATTACTGCCATACTTACTATATAAAAATTAGAAGATCTCTGCACACATTTTTGGTCAAAATCATGTTGGGATCATCAACTAGTGAAAAGATGTCTTCCAAAGATGAGACCTACATTAACAGACTTGCCTCTCCTGGGCCTAAGTCTGCAAAATTCAGGACAATGTAGGATCCAGTTAGGGTATATTGTGCTCTGATTAGAAGTCCTGTGAGTGCACGTTGTAAATGGAGGCAGCCACTACCCCAAATGAATAATGCAAAAAACAAGTAAGACCACCACCTCCGAACTTTTGTTTATTCACTTTGCATTTTGTTATTGACTTAATACACTATTAACCCTTACACTCCCAGCGCTGTACATGTACGGCGCTGGGGCGATGCGGGCACATGGCGCCCGCTCGCAAGTGCGGCGGGCGTCATGGCCGGCAAGTCTCTGCTGTTTCTAACAGCAGAGACTTGCTGCTACTTACCGCCATCGGCGGCGTCTTCCTGGGCGTCTAGATGCCGTGATCATACGTGATCACGGCATCTAGTTTCGTCTGAACCCGGAAGCGTTCGCTTCCGGGTGGTGTACAGACACCCCGTGTGGCCAATCGGGGTGTCTATACACCGTATGAAAACTGTAATCCTCGCTGGTGAGGATTACAGTTTTCAAAGTGCAATTCTTATTCTGGCCACTAGATGGCAGGCCAGGATAAGAAATGAGCAATTCTTGGATTTCTGAGTCTAGAAAATCCCTGATTGCTCATAAAGAAAAAAAAAAAGCCACAATATATAAGCCCATATTTGAGCTTTCAAATAGTAAAAAAAAAATTAAAAAAAAATGTTAAAAAATATATAAAAAATAAAAAAGATATAAAAGTTCAAATCACCCCCTTTCCGTATAATTAAAAAATAAATACCTAAATAACAATAAATATAGATATCATGGGTATCACCGTGACCGAAAACGCCTGTACTTTTAAAATATAAAAAAAAAATTCCAATACGGCGAATTGTGTGTCGGAAAAAAGCGTCCAAATGGCGATTTGCTGTTTTTTGTCGCTTTTTTTTTCTAAATAAAAAGTGATCAAAAAGTCATACACACCCCAGAATGGTATCAATAAAAACTTCAGATCATCCCGCAAAAAATGAGCCCCCATACAGCTCTGTACACATAAATACCAAAAAGTTATAGGGGTCAAGATGTGACAAGAAAAAAAAAAAAGGGCAACTTTCTAATTATTTTATCACTATGAAAACGCAGGAAAAACTATACATATTAGGTATTGCCGGATTCGTACTGACCAGTAGAATGAAAGTAATGGATCAGTTTTAATGCACATCGAACGCTGTAAATAAGAAACCCGTAGAACTGTAGAGGAATAGCGTTTTCTTTGCAGTTTCACCCGGTTTGGAATTTTTTTCCTGCTTTCCACTACACCATATGCAATATTAAATGGTGGCGTTGGAAAGTACAACTTGTCCTGCAAAAAACAAGCCCTCATACAGCTATGTGAACAGAAAAATAAAAGAGTTATGGCTGTTTGAAGGCAGGGAGCGCAAAACGAAAATGCATGACCGAAAAAACCTCCGGGAGTGAAAGGGTTAACACTTCTATTTTTAAAGAATTCTTACTTTGCAGCATTTTTCCATACCTGCCTAAACTTTTGCACAGTCCAGAATCCATTTGCGTGAGCTGATTGTGCTCTCTTGCAAGATATCTGCACTATTACAGTCTGTGTAAGGTTTGATAAAATTAAATAAACCTGAAGGAATATAAAAACAGAATCATCCATAAAAGCAAAGAATCAGAAAAGTATAGAAAATATTTTTCGTCTAACACACAGAGGACAAAGATATGCCAAGCATAAGAAAATCAATGAGCATCTAGTATTAGAGGTGTCCAGGATATGCAGACAGAAACCTATGAATTATGAGTCATATTTGCCATGCAAGAAGAGCCCATGGGTTTGAAGGCAACCAACTAATAATAGGTTTTGTCTGGATTCTACAGTTTACTCCTTAAAACGCATGCTTTGGTAAGATAACTTTGTATGACTGTCAAAGAATGACAGGACACCTCCGATTAACAAAAAACTCTTCAATCATCATTGCCTAGCATCAGACAATGCTACTTCATTTGCCATGTGTTCTTGCATATAGTTGCCATCATAATTTAGAAAATTTAAGCTTGGAACTTGGACTGGCCTGAAACACCCTGAAAACATCCACATTCTGGGGTGAAAACTCTGAGATAGTCGGTGATTTGCTTGCAAGATCATGGCTAACTATCAAATTTTAGTAGCTAAGCCACTTTCCTTTTCTGCATCAGCTGTAAAATCATTATATTTATTACAATGAGAATGCCATGATTATATACTAAGATTGAAAAGCCTTAAGAGAGAGGGATGTGCTGTGAGCCCCTTAGGAGCCAGTGCAGAGGATGGGAATGGTTGTGGCCCAGATGAGATGTTGTGTAATGGTGTACTCCCTAAGGCAGTTGCTCCCTGGGGACCAGTGAAGTAGAAAGATGGCCTGAAGAATCAGGCCAGAAGTAAAAGTGTATGAAATACTCTCTTTACTCAGTGCAAAATATAATAGTGGTACATACAGCAGTAGTAGGTACAAAGTGCCTCATCACTGGATGATGAGATATGGTGGATGGACATGTGGCAGTTAAATTGCACTTCAGTTGTGATGTTTTGCTAATGTCTTTCTTTTGTATTCTGGTTAACAGCAGTAGGCTGGCACTTGTTGAGACAGGTGTCCACTGTGTACAGGCTTAGAGTTAAATTGGCCTGGATGATGTTTAGGTGATAGGTGTCTGATATCTATTCCCTCATCTGCAGCAGGGCTATAAACCTGTAGTTTGCTGGTCACTCTGCTGACTAAACACACTTTTGCTTCTATGATGGAAGTAATCTGGATTCTGTGAATCTCTCTGGAATAGTGGTCACACAGGAGAACTGGATAAGGTCCCTTGGAGAAGGAGCTCAGGCATGTGTTTCCTTCCTCCACTGTAAACTTATGTGTTTCCTTCCTCCACTATAAACTAAGTCTAAACTTCAATGCCCCATCCTGGCAGGAAAAAGGACTAGCCCACTTCTACCATATTTATTGTACTCAGTAGTTTTATTGATTCACTAAATAAGCAAGTCTTGCATGAAAATTGGACCTAAATGATGACTTTCTTTGCATGGACTGTCGAAACCGCCCATGTGAACTGGCTCATTGACTATAATGGGTCAGTGTTGACTATAATGGGCCATGTGCTTTCTGTTCACGGACAACACACGGACGAGAACAACACTCGGCTGAATGAGCCGTTAATGTTTTTATTGTTTTTCCTTTCTGTTTACTTTATTATGCGACATGTTATTGTGATGGGACAGGTAGAATTATATTCCATCTGTCTCCAGTAACCTAGAACATATCATAGTGTTTGAAATGCTGCCAAAGCAAACCTTGCCCACATTATTTATATAAGATTCTAGTAGCAGAGAAGACGTTGTTTAGCCTTTGGCTGTTAACAGTTTGTTTTATTTATGCAGCAGGTAAAATGCCTATTCATAATACTGGCTAGTAGTGATGAGCGAATCAACCTTCAGATCCAAGATCTGAAGTCAATTGACTCAAAACTTTGTTTTATTGCTTTATGGAGACCCATCTCTGTACAGAATTAAAATGTATGGGCTCTGGCGAGTTAAAATTAGTTATCACCGAAGTCTTGTGAGACTTCGTTGAATAACTTTAGCATTTGATTTTTAATCTTTAAAACAGGAATCCAAAGACGGCTTGGGTGCCAAGAGCTGACTTCGGATGCCTGTTTTAAAATGGTTTTAAAGTTGAAAAATCAAATCCTGAAATTATTCACTGAAGTCCCATGAGACTTCAGTGATAACTAATTTTCCTTAACAGAGCACATACATTTGAATGCTGTAAGGAGACGAATCTCTACTGTATTCAAAAGAAATTTTGTGCGAATTGATGTTGAATCTTGGATCCGATTCTCTCAACACTACTGGCTAGGTACTCACTATAATGTTTGACTATGTATATGGCTTATTCTTTATAGTCACACTTGCATCACACTTGTCACAAGAAGTTATGATAATTTTTGACATGTAGTCACATGTAAATATATTTTAAGAGCTTAATGCTGGTGTGACACCTCACATAGTGGATGCACAGCAAGGTTACTATTTCAGTAGTATTACAGAAAGTACTTAACTGTATTTGTCTGTCTCCATGAATCCATGACCAGCTAAAGCTATAAATAGTGGAAAAAAAATATATCAAGAACAGCAGATTGTGAAGCCTGATATAATACAAGCAGAGAAAATTGGACTTCTCTCCTTTAAACAAGTGCCTATCATTCTCTAGTTTTTCATGTCTGTGTAATGTACACTCCAACTTTCTGTGTATGGTATAGAATAGATATATTATATTGTGTGTAAAATAGTTTGTATAATTCCAAATGCATGATGTTGAACACATACCCAACACATGTGAATAGATGATCATTTTTGGACAAAGACATGTATGGAGATAGAGTGACAGTCAGTCTCTCTCTCACTCTGGACGCACGGAAAAATATTTAGAAATTAAGGAATGCTGTTTAAGTTTCCTCTGTTCCTCTGTCCCATGACAGAAAAATATGGGGACTTGTACAGCATAGCACAATTAGCAAACTACATGCCCAGCTATAGCAAGAGGAATCTTTGTTTCTCACTAACCTTGTTTGAGGCAGTCGCTAACCCGAATCTGGTTTTGTTATAAAGTTAGTCTAGTGTTTGTTGGATTTTTTTTTATTGTTAGCCTTTAAATACTTTTAGTTTTGTTGCCTCTTTGTCAAAGATAGTGATAGCTCCGCTGTTTAATTCCAGAGTTTATCCTAGTTTATAGGCTTTGTTGGAGCGCATCCTGAGATTGGTAGTTCCATGGTCTTTTTACTATCTGTATTGTAGTTGCATTTGTGGGTTCAGCTTTCTTTCTGCTTTTTGGGTTTTGATTTTCTAGTGTCTTGTTGGACTTACCAGTGCAGGGTCCATTTCTGCTAGGTTATATTCTTCTTACTTACATTCATCAATCTCCACCTGTATGCTATTACTGTCTGTTGCATTATTGAACATCATCTTCCATCCTATGCCATCCTCATCCATTTTTCTGTCATTTAGCAATTTGTTTATTATTCTCTATTTCTTGCCTGTCAATGTAGTATGTGCTTTGTATATCTTTTTGATGGCCATTTTGTTGTTACGTTATTCTGCTCTACTCAAGTCCTGGGGATATCTGAGTGCCAATAATCATAGTGAGAACTTGGTAAAAGTGACTACTATAGGTGGAAATTTGCAGTTTTACTAATAAACTGCACTGTTACACCAGCAGATGGTTTTTTATTCTTTTTATTTTCATTATTTCAGCCACTACTCAAAAAAATGATGTAGCATACATTATTATTATTCTTGTAGCATATATGTAGAATCAGTAACAGACAATAAATGTTAAGCCCAGTTTCTTAACCTATGTACATAAGTACTTCATCAGGAAGGTGGAAGACCAGAACATAATATAGATTCTGAAAAGGTATGTAATACATGTTAAACTTTAACTCTCATAATGTGCATACTCCAAAGACCTTTGGCAGTGATTATGGTGTCACAAACTTGGTCTACTGGAGGGTAAACTGATACTCTTGTGAGCCAGTCTGTTTCTGCCTTGGAGGTCCACTTCTTTATTATAAATACAGTATAATATACATCCCAAGTTTTGTAGTAGCAGTATACACTATAGAATCTTCCTTTAAAGTGAGGACATATATTATTGTCATCACTAAGTGTAGTACATTAAAAAAAAAAAAAACAGTAACTGGTAGTAATGTCATTCACTTGAATATTAAGACTGCACACTCCAAAGATTTCTGATTTATTGATCTGATACCTACATATTAGACTGTTAGTCACTGTAAGACAGGAGGAAACAAGGCAAGTTTAATGACATGAAGTATTTAATCACAATTTATATAATTATATATGTATATATATAAATAAATATTACATTCTTCCAGTCTACAATACATTTTATGTATTTCATGTTATCATTCCCATCTATGTTAGCTGACATTGGTTCTGATTTCTTATCTACTTTTCCATTCTATAACATTGTGTTGTCCCCAATTGTATCAGATAATAATATGTTAATCCTGTGAACCAGGGGGGTGGCTCTCTTGTTGGTGTCCAACTGCAGGCTCTCAGTATACCTTGATATCCTCTAGTACAATGGGGTTTGTAGCTTTGCAAGACCTTAAAGTTCTCCAAGCCCAGAATACACAATTTGAGAATGACAGATAAAGATTTCTCTTTTTCAAAATGGTGGACATTCTGTGTAATGTTTTCAGAAAGCCCGTGGCTTGTGCTGTAGTATAGTTTGGCATTGCCATTCTGGTAACCAATACAGACCAGATACATCCCACTGGATATTAAGATCATTATAAAGATGTTTGACAATTCATGTGCTACAACTGATAATAGTTATATTTTAGCACCGGCAGACAAGTACCCTTTCTGTCGTAAACATAAGCAAATGGATACTAACTTAGACCAATGCCTTGTATATCAAGAGTATAACCTGCTTCTATTGTGTTGTAGACATGGTGTAAGATTTTGTGTTTGGAAGTACAAATATTGCATTTCACAGATATCTCAAGTGTCCTCTGATATTGAATAATTGTATTTCTACTAAATTAACATTCTTAAAATACTAGTTTATGGTCATTGCTGTCAATGTTGAAAATAAGATTATACTCAGTAGATATGAATGCATAAGCTAGTGAAACATACAGATATAGAATGGTCTGTGGCCTTATGCACAAGACCATATTGTGGAACCGTGTGGTGCACATCCTTACTGCAGTGCCCAGAGGACTCTAAGAGTCTGTTCAAACTGCATTGCCATGTGCATGAAGTCTTAACCATCAAAGATAAAAATCATATACATTTTCCAGAAAAAGCAACTTTGCGTGTCTATACCCATTTTCAAATGAGTCAAAGTCAAAAGGAACATAAAAATGCAAGCATACAGATGCATTTCCTGCAGTGTTTGAGACAAGTTTCCTTTTGGGCAAATGTCACACACAAGCTCAATAATATACAGAAGGAGGAAATAATCTAGAAAAAAATGTTTCTAAAACGAAATCTGTTAACAGAACACATCAGAGGAACTAAGCCTTGAGTTTAACGTGCCACATGAACATTACAATTTGTACAAATTTTTATCAGAATTTCACAATGTAATATGTAACAAAGTAAAATGGAGGACAAGATCTTCATGTATGGGCTAAAGCACTCCAGTAAGAAGCCATAAATTGGTCTATTGAATGAACTTAATGTTTATGGGGAAGACCTTTATAAAAATCTAAATGTGCAGTGGAATTGATTAATAATTACTATGCGATGTACATTTCTGAAAATTTTGGCAATGCTAAATTGTGTCTTTCCCCATTCCCTAAACACTGTACATATTTACAGAAAATGGAACAAGCAGTATACTTTTTCCTGGATTTCTGAAAATATTATTTTACTTGCCATCCTGTAGTTACAATTTCTTAGAAATATAAATTTTTTTTGCTAAGTTTTCATTTTTTTAAAAAAACCATTTTTGGTATGTCCACTTTGTTTGTGATTTTCATGTTATTCTCTCAAGAGTCTTACTGTCCATAAAACATTCATTTGCAGAGTTGTTCGGGTCTGAAAATCCATACACCTGGTCCTATAGTGGAGTTTCTTAAAAAACTACACTCATTTTGGCTTCTATTTTGTAATACTTAGTTTTTTTCTATAATCTTCTCATTGTAACATTACCTATAAAACCAAAGGCATCAAAATATGTTGTATTTCTTTCCCTTTCCCCATGTTATATTTTATCTTTGAGCTTCTGCATATAGTTTCTTAAGTCCTTAGATTCTCCTAAGTCCATATCTTGACATACCCACTTAATATCATCTTCATTGGATGTCAACAATGAGTTGACTGTTGGGCAACTGTCATCAGCTGGGATAGTGGTGAATGTAGTGAATTTTACCCGCTTTCTTTTTGAAGTCGGGGAATGTAAAGGATCATTTTTCTTATTTTTTGTTACTTTTTCTGTTTCATCTGTTAGTCGTTGAGTTTGACTCTGTAGGTTCTTCTGGGAGTTACCATTAAACAGATGATGACTCTCTTCTAAGGTAATTCCTCTGTCTATTATAGTGGTATGTTCATCCTGCTGTGGTGATATATCTGGTGTGCTCTCTAACAACTCGGTTTCATTACCTAGCCATACCCAGTCATGGGAGTGAGCCATATTAGCTTGGCCTTCTATTGGCAGCTGCTTGTGTCTGTATTTTAGAGCAAATGTTGCGCAGTTGATTAAGAAGACTAAAATGGCAAGACAGAAAACACCAAGCAAAGCGTACATTCCTATTTCAAGATCACTCAGTCCTCTTGGTGCATTTATGAGGTCATTATCTTCCATCTCTCCATTACTTTTTGGTAAATCCACCTGGCCAGGAAAATTGGTGAAATCTATTGGGATATTTTGCAGAGGACTGTCTTCGGACAGTTTATTGCCATCCATCTTGCCATTTATCACAGATCTAGCAGTGGTGCTTCCTTTTCTTATGGCACTTTTATCACGTTCCAGAAGAGAACCATCATATCTCCCATCATTACCATACTGATCAGGGTCTGATACTTTCTGCCGACGATCACTTGTGTGGTTTTCTATTTCTTCCGTATCGTATTCAGTCCCACCTGGAGAAATGGCATCATTTTGCCCAAACTTCACTTTTATATAACCATTTCCCACAGCAAGGATGCTTTTTCTTTTAGATTTTTGACAAGCCTCGCTGATCATAAAGTCTATTTTTACTAAAGGACCTTGTCCTTCACCTTCTGCTTTTACAATTGGCCACTTAACTGGACTGCTTTGGTGAGTGGAGATAATGGATTCATCCAATGATGTTGCAGATATTGTGAACTCTTTGGGATCATAGATATCAAGAGGTGTCACTAAGCCATCACTGAACTGTATCCAGACACTGACTACTGCTTCCTGGAAAAAAAAAAAATCAAGTGTTAAATAAATAGGAAAACTACATTTTTAATATATAAGCATATATTAATATTAGCAACTAAATTAAACTGTAAATGTGGCTTCAGCTGGCTGTAATCTGGCTGTATTTTACCAGTTCCGTAATATGGATGTTAAAATCTGTCTGTTTGAAAGTGGCCACAATCCTGGAATTACACAAAAAAAACAATCTAGCCTTATAACACAAAGAAAACCCCTAAGGACAGCCTCTACAGGAGCTGTAATGGCTGACTTTTCTTGTTGCCACATTTGGAAGGAGAATAACTCTAGAGCACATGATTCTTGGTGATGTGCCTAGCAACATCATTATCTTATGTTATTGCAACAATAGCATCCATTGTGGGGCAAAGTAATATGACCTGTGTGTGACTTATGTGCTACATTGTTCAGTCTCTTTCTTTCCCCCTTATATGTTGCTGCAAGTCTCCCATTAATATTGAATGAAAGCTTCATTTGGATAATACAATCAATGTATCGCTATGAACTGCATGGTCAAGGAACTAAAAATGTGTATATAGCCCCCAACTTACATTACAAATAACATTAAAGAGCAACTAAACTTTTAATTAACTTGCTTGTAAAATGTCCTAAATGCTTTAATAATACTTTTTGTAATATACTTTAATAACCCCTTGACGCTGCAGGTTGTTTTGGCCTTAAGGACCGAGCCAAATTTTTTAACTCTGACATGCATCACTTTATGAGGTAATAACTAGAGATGAGCGAGCACTAAAATGCTCGGGTGCTGGTTATTCGAGTCGAATTTTTCCCGATGCTCGGGTGCTCGTTTCAAATAATGAACCCCATTGAAGTCAATGGGAGACTCGAGCATTTTTTGCAGGGGACCAAGGCTCTGCCTAGGGAAGGCTGGGTGAAAACCTGGAAACCTCAGAAAATGATGGAAACACCACGGAAATGGACAGGAAACAGCAGGGGTAGCATGCATGGATGCCTCTGAGGCTGCCTAATCCCACCATTACCCCAAATTCTCGGGCAACAGCCTGGTGGTGACCCTCAAGGCAATAGTGCTTACCAAAACCAAGAAGGGGGCGAGGCACATGCCCATCACGTGTTAGGGAAGCACCCAACTAGGTGCAACGAAGGTCCATCACCCATGCCCATGCTGACACTGCTGTCCTATCTTCCGCCCCATGAGGCAGGCATAAGCCTGACACAGCATGGCGGTGATACCAACAAGTGACCAAGTTACATAAGGTAGCAGGTGAGCCACCCAAACATGTAGCCTGACACAGCATGGCGGTGACAACAGAGTGACCGAGTTAGACTGAGGTAGCAGTCGAAGAAGAAATAAAATTTAGCGTGACCCTGTATGGCGGTGACAACAGAGTGAACGAGTTAGATGAGGTAGCAGGCAAAGCACAAATAAAATTTAGGGTGACCCTGTATGGCTGTGACAACAGAGTGACCGAGTTACACTGCGGGAGCAGGCGAAGCACATAAAAATTTAGCGTGGCCCTGTATGGCTGTGACTACAGAGTGACCGAGTTACACTGCGGGAGCAGGCGAAGCACATTAAAATTTATCGTGGCCCTGTATGGCTGTGACTACAGAGTGACCGAGTTACACTGCGGGAGCAGCGAAGCACATTAAAATTTATCGTGCCTGTATGGCTGTGACTACAGAGTGACCGAGTTACCACTGCGGGAGCAGGCGAGCACATTAAAATTTATTGTGGCCCTGTATGGCTATGACTACAGAGTGACCGAGTTACACTGCGGGAGCAAGCGAAGCACATTAAAATTTATCGTGGCCTTGTATGGCTGTGACTACAGAATGACCAAGTTACACTGCGGGAGCAGGCGAAGCACGTTAAAATTTATTGTGGCCCTGTATGGCTGTGACTACAGAGTGACCGAGTTACACTGCAGGAGCAGGCGAAGCACATTAAAATTTATCGTGGTCCTGTATGGCTGTGACTACTACCAGTGACCGAGTTACACTGCGGGAGCAGGCGAAGCACATTAAAAATTTATCGTGGCCCTGTATGGCTGTGACTACAGAGTGACCGAACACTGCGGAGAGGCGAAGCACATTAAAATTTATCGTGCCCCTGTTAAAACACTGGCAGGCGAAGCACGTTAAAATTTAGTGTGGCCCTGTATGGCTGTGACAAAAGAGTGACTAAGTTACACTGTGGGAGCAGGCGAAGCACATTAAAATTTATCAACCGAGTGACACTGCGGGAGCAGGCAAAGCACATTAAAATTTATCGTGGCCCTGTATGGCTGTGACTACAGAGTGACCGAGTTACACTGCGGGAGCAGGCGAAGCACATTAAAATTTATCAACCGAGTGACACTGCGGGAGGCAGGCGAAGCACATTAAAATTTATCTTGGCCCTGTATGGCTGTGAATACAGACGTGACCGAGTTACACTGGCGGGAGCAGGCGAAGCACATTAACATTTATCGTGGCCCTGTATGGCTGTGACTACAGAGTGACCGAGTTACACTGCGGGAGCAGGCGAAGCACATTAAAATTTATCGTGGCCCTGTATGGCTGTGACTACAGAGTGATTGAGTTACACTGCGGGAGCAGGCGAAGCACATTAAAATTTAGCGTGGCCCTGTATGGCTGTGACAACAGAGTGACCGAGTTACACTGCGGGAGAAGGCGAAGCACGTTAAAATTTAGTGTGGCCCTGTATGGCTGTGACAACAGAGTGACCGAGTTACACTGCGGGAGCAGGCGAAGCACATTACAAATTTATCGTGGCCCTGTATGGCTGTGACTACAGAGTGAGTTTTTTGCAGGGGACCAAGGCTCTGCCTAGGGAAGGCTGGGTGAAAACCTGGAAACCTCAGAAAATGATGGAAACACCACGGAAATGGACAGGAAACAGCAGGGGTAGCATGCATGGATGCCTCTGAGGCTGCCTATTCCCTCCATTACCCCAAATTCTCGGGCAACAGCCTGGTGGTGACCCTCAAGGCAATAGTGCTTACCAAAACCAAGAAGGGCGAGGCACATGCCCATCACGTGTTAGGGAAGCACCCAACTAGGTGCAACGAAGGTCCATCACCCATGCCCATGCTGACACTGCTGTCCTATCTTCCGCCCCATGAGGCAGGCATAAGCCTGACACAGCATGGCGGTGATACCAACAAGTGACCAAGTTACATAAGGTAGCAGGTGAGCCACCCAAACATGTAGCCTGACACAGCATGGCGGTGACAACAGAGTGACCGAGTTAGACTGAGGTAGCAGTCGAAGAAGAAATAAAATTTAGCGTGACCCTGTATGGCGGTGACAACAGAGTGAACGAGTTAGATGAGGTAGCAGGCAAAGCACAAATAAAATTTAGGGTGACCCTGTATGGCTGTGACAACAGAGTGACCGAGTTACACTGCGGGAGCAGGCGAAGCACATAAAAATTTAGCGTGGCCCTGTATGGCTGTGACTACAGAGTGACCGAGTTACTCCGAAAAAAAAAAATTTAGTGTCTGTGGTTGACGATCCTGAAAAATTGTTTTAGAGTGTCTGTAGTTGACGCTCCTGAAATTTTTTTTAGAGTGTCTGTAGTTGACGCTCCGGAAAAATTGTTTGGAGAGAGGACCTGTAGGTGGCCCTCCAGAAACATTGTCTTAAAAGAGTGCCAGTTGGCCCTCTAAAAAATTCCCTTTTGGGTCAGTGTTTGGCAATGAAGAGAAGGAGGAGGAGGAGTAAAGGAGAGGAATCGGATACATAAGGAATCTTATTCTTTAGCTGCTTTCCCCCGGACGAGATTTGAATTCCGGTGAAATCCAGGCTTTGTTCATTTTAATAAGCGTCAGCCTGTCAGCGCTGTCAGTTGACAGGCGTGTACGCTTATCGGTGATGACGCCACCAGCTGCACTGAATACCCGCTCTGCCAACATGCTAGTGGCAGGGCAGGCCAGCACCTCCAAGGTGTACAGCGCCAGTTCAGGCCATGTGTCCAGCTTTGAAACCCAGTAGTTGTATGGAGCAGAGTGATAACGCAGGACGTTGGTATGGTCAGCTAGGTACTCCCTCACCATTTTTCTGTACAGCTCCCCCCTACTCTGCCTAGACTGGGGACAGGTGACAGTGTCTTGCTGGGGTGACATAAAACTGGCAAATGCCTTGGAGAGCGTTCCCCTGCCAGTGCTGGACAAGCTGCCTGCTCGCTTCCTCTCCCCCGCCACTTGGCCCACAGAACCACGCATCAGATGGGAAGGATTGTTTCAGCTTGTGCACCAGGGCCTGTTGATATTGATTCACTCTCATACTCCTTTCCTCTACAGGGATGAGAGTGGAAAGGTTCTGCTTGTACCGTGGGTCCAGGAGAGTGAACACCCAGTAATCGGTGTTTGAAAAAATGCTTCTAACTCGAGGGTCACGGGATAGGCAGCCTAACATGAAGTCTGCCATGTGCACCAGAGTCCCAACACGCAAGAATTCCCTCTCCTCACTGGCCTGACTCTCCATTTCCTCCTCCTCCTCCTCTTCAGCCCATACACGCTCAGGAGTTAAGAAGGACTGAGCATTGGTACCCTCTTCTGTCTCGCCAACATTCTCCTCCTTTTCCTCCTCATCCTCATCCCCCTCCTCCAATACGCACTGAGAAACAGACCGGAGGGTGCTCTGGCTATCAAGCGACGTATCTTCTTCCCCCATCTCCTGTGATAAGCGCAAAGCTTCTGACTTCATGCTGAGCAGTGAGTTTTTCAACAGGCAAAGCAGCGGGATGATGAGGCTGATAATGGCGGCATCGCCGCTGACCATCTGTGTTGACTCCTCAAAGTTGCTCAACACCTGACAGATATCAGACATCCACGTCCACTCCTCATTGTAGACTTGAGGAAGCTGACTGACCTGACTACCAGTTCTGGTGGAAGTTGACATCTGGCAGTCTACAATCGCTCTGCGCTGCTGGTAAACTCTGGAAAACATGTTTAATGTCGAATTCCATCTCGTGGGCAAGTCGCACAACAGTCGGTTAGCTGGCAGTTGTAGGCGCCGCTGCGCTGCCCGAGAGTGGCAGCATCTGTGGTTGACTTGCGGAAATGCGCACAGATGCGGCGCACCTTGGTGAGCAAATCTGACAAATTGGGTTATGTCTTGAGGAACCGCTGAACTATGAGATTGAACACGTGGGCCAGGCATGGCACATGTGTCAGTCTGCCAAGTTGCAGAGCCGCCACCAGGTTACGCCCGTTGTCAAACACAACCATGCCTGGCTTGAGGTTCAGCGGTGCCAGCCACAGATCGGTCTGCGCCGTGATGCCCTGTAACAGCTCTTGGGCGGTGTGCCTTTTGTCACCTAAGCTCAGCAGTTTGAGCACCGCCTGCTGGCGCTTACCCACGGCACTGCTGCTGCGCCTAGAGCTACCGACTGAAGGCGCCGTGCCCATGGATGGTAATTCGGAGGAGGGGTTGGAGGAAGAGGCATAGTACATCTGAGAAACCGTGACCGAGGTAGGCCCCGCAATCCTCGGTGTGGGCAGTACATGAGCGGCCCCAGGGTCAGACTCGGTCCCAGCTCCACCAAGTTAACACAATGTGCAGTCAGTGAGATATAGTGTCCCTGCCCGGCAGCACTTGTCCACGTGTCCGTGGTTAGGTGGACCTTATCACTAACCGCGTTGGTCAGGGCACGGATGATGTTCTCTGACACTTGTTGGTGTAGGGCTGGGACGGCACATCGGGAAAAATAGTGGCGGCTGGGGACCGAATACTGAGGGGCAGCCACCGCCATGAGGTTGCGAAAGGCCTCAGTCTCTACCAGTCTATAGGGCAGCATCTCCAGGCTCAACAATTTGGAGATGTGGACGTTTAGGGCTTGTGCATGTGGGTGGCTGGAATTGTATTTGCGCTTGCGCTCAAATGTCTGCTGCAAAGACAGCTGAACGCTGTGCTGGGACACATTGGTGGAGGTTGTGGAGGATCGTGGAGGTGAAGGGGTGGTTGTAGGGCAGGAGGCGCTCGTGCCGGGGTCCTGGGCAGGGGGTTGACTCGCCGAGCCAGCATGTGACACAGGTGAAGGGGCAGTGGTGTGACCCGCAGGAGGTGAACGGCCTTGGTTCCACTGAGTCGGGTGTTTAGCTCTCGTATGCCTGCGCATGCTGGTAGTGGTTAGGCTGGTAGTGGTGGCTCCCCTGCTGATCCTGGTGTGGCACAGGTTGCACACCACAGTCCGTCGGTCATCCTCACTTTCTTTAAAAAACCTCCAGACTTGCGAACATCTAGGCCTCGGCACGGGAGCTTGACTCCATGAAACAGTTGCTGATCTACCTGCTCTGGCCTTGCTTCTCCCTCTGGCCACCCCACTGCCTCTTCCAACCTGTTCTGGTGCCGCACTTGCCTCCCCCTCAGAAGCACTGTGTTGAGTTGGATTACCAACCCAGCTCGGGTAAGTCACCTCATCATCCACCAGCTCTTCCTCCAATTCCTCACTCTCTTCCCCCCTCGGATTTACTGCCCTGACAACAACGTCACTGTCTGACAACCGTGTCTCATCATCATCATCATCCGACACCTCTTCACGCACTACTTGCACTAAGTCCACACTCTCATCACCCACAGACTGTGAAAGTTCTAAATTTTGGGCATCGGGACAGAGCAACTGCTCAGGTTGCTGTTGAGCAGTGGTTTGTGTCTCTGGGTAGGGTCCTGAAAAAAGTTCCTGTGAGTATGCCTGATCTGAATCCATACTTTCCGTGGGGGGGGGGCAGGCTGGGGAGAAGGAGGTTGAGCTGGAGGAGACAGAGGTCTACTCCCTTGGCTAGCGTGGGTGGACTGCGTGGAAGACTGGGTGGTGGATAAATTACTGGACGCATTGTCCGCTATCCACGTCATCACCTGTTCGCACTGTTGTAGTTTCAATAGTGGTGTACCACGTGAACCAGTAAGTTGCGAGATGAAGCTAGGGAGTGGCGTTCCACTGCTCCCTCATCAACATGTACTGTGTCACCCTGCCCAGGACCACGGCCTCTGCGCCCTACACTACTTGAACGCCCACGCCCTCGTCCTCGACCCTTAGCCCTTGGGTTCAACATTTTGTATGTTCACTGCACTGTATGATATATAACTGAGAGAAAAAAAACATAGTCTTTAGACGGCGGCTATTGTACCGGAAACCACTCCATTTTTTACTGCAATGTATATTTAACTGAGAGAAAAAACGTACATTTTATACACTCCGGCTAGTGTGCAGCACACAACAGAATTTTTCACTGCACTGTAGTATATTTGACTGAGAGGAAAAACAAAGTCTTTAGACGGCGGCTATTGCACCGCAAACCACTCAATTTTTCACTGCACTGTAGTATATATGACTGAGAGGAAAAACGTATATTTTCTACACTCCGGCTAGTGTGCAGCACATGACACAATTTCGCACTGCACTGTAGTATATATGACTGAGAGGAAAAATGTAGTCTTTAGACGGCGGCTATTGCACCGCAAACCACTCAATTTTTCACTGCACTGTAGGATATATAAAAAAACGTATTCCCTAGACTGACGCTACTGTACAGCACACTACATAATTGTTCACTGGACTGTAGTGTATAGAAATGACAGATAAACATATTCCCTAGACTGCACTACAGATCTCAGCAAGCCAAGGTACAGCAGCAGCAAAAATGAGTATTTTAGGCAATTTATTTTGGGTCTGTGTGGACCACGTGTTGTCCCTTCTGCCACCAGTCACTGTGTACAGTGTGCAGCCAAGATGGCGGTAGCTGCACTACAAGTCCCAGCCAGCAGCCTGGAGAATACCAAAAAAAAAATGAGCTTGTAGCCCTGCTGTTGGGTTCTTTGTGGGTGATTCCTGCCTAACCAACATCTAAATTCAGGCCCTAACACTCTCCCTGACAGACAGCAGCTCAATCCCTAACTCATACAGATGGCGTATGACGCGAGCCGCGTGGGACCAGATTCTTATATTCCCAGGTCATCTGATCTGGCCAGCCAATCCCTGCTATCGACTTGTAGGGGCCCCACGTGATGCTAGGAGGTACCAAAGACTCTCCTGCATGTTGATTGGCTGAAAAAAGGCGTCTAACATGCAGGAAGAGGAAGTTGCCATTTCCTCGAGGATCGCGATATGCTCGTCCGAGTAGCGAGCATATGCAAATACCCTAATGCTCGAACTAGCATCAAGCTCGGACTAGCATGTTCGCTCATCTCTAGTAATAACTTTGGAACGCTTTTACTTATCCAAGCCATTCTGAGATTGTTTTCTCGTGACACATTTTACTTCATGATAGTGGTCAATTTGAGTCAATATATTTCTCCTTTATTTAAAAAAAAATCCCAAATTTACCAAAAATTTGGAAAAATTCACCATTTTCTAAATTTGAATTTCTCTTCTTTTAAGACAGATAGTAATCGCTCATAAAATAGTTATCAGTCATTATTCCCCATATGTCTACTTTATCTAGGCATCATTTTGTAAATGTCATTTTACTTGTTTAGGACGTTAAAAGGCATAGAAGTTTAGAAGCCATTTTTCAAATTTTCAACAAAATTTCCAAAACCATTTTTTTAAGCACCAGTTCAGTTATAAAGTGATTTTGAGGAGCTTACATAATGGAAACCACCCATAAATCACCCCATTTTAGAAACTACACCCCTCAAATTATTCAAAACGGATGTTACAAACTTTGTTAACCCTTTAGGTGTTCCACAAGAATTAAAGGAAAATGACGAGAGACGAAATTTAAAAATTTTATTTTTTTAGCAGATTTTTCATGTTAAGCATTTTTTCTTGCAACACAGCAAGGGTTAACAGCAAACTAAACCTCAATATACATTACTCTGATTCTGCAGTTTACAGAAATACCCCATATGTGGTGGTAAACATCTGTATGAGTTTGTGGCAGTGGTCAGAAGGAAAGGAGCGCCATACGGATTTTGGAGGCAGATTTTGCTAGAATGGTTTTTAGGCACCATTTTGTAATTGAGAGACCCTGACGTACCCCTACAGTGGAAACCCTCAAAAAGTGACCCCATTTTGGAAACTACACCCTTCAAAGAATATATTAAGGGGGGTACTGACCACTTTGACGCCTAAGCTTTTTATGGAATTTGGAAACACTTGGCTATGAAAATAAAAAGTTTCATTTCTTCAAATAAAATGTTGCTTTAGCCCCCAATTTTTTTCATTTCTACAAGGGCTAACAGGAGAAAAGCACCCCATAATTTGTTCCCCATTTTCTCCTGAATACGGCAACACCCCATATGTGGTGGTAAACTGCTATGGGGGCACATGGCAGGACTCAGAACAGAAGGAGCGCCATATGGATTTTGCAGACCAGATTTTGATGGATTGGTTTGCGGGAGCCATTGATTTTTTTTTCAGATATTGTCTTATGTGGGGGCTCATTTTTTGCGGGATGAGGTGATGTTTTCATTGGTACCATTTTGGGGTGCATAAGACTTCTTGAGTCAAGGTGAAAAAAATAGCTGTTTTGACATCGTTTTATTAATTTATTTTTTAACAGCATTCACCTGAGGGGAAATATAATAAGATATTTTTATAGAGCAGGTTGTTACGGATGCGGCAATACCCAATATGTGTATCATTTTTATTTTTGTTCAGTTTTACACATTAGCTGCATTTTTGAACAGTATAAAATCTTTTTTTGTGTTGCCATTTTCTGAGAGCCATATTTTTTTAGTTTTTGGGCAATTGTCTTAGGTAGGGTCTCATTTTTTGCGGGACGAGATGACGGTTTGAATGGTACCATTTTGGGGTAAATACGCCTTTTTGATCGCCTGCTATTACACTTTGTGTGAGACAAGGTGACAAAAAAATGGCTGTTTTGTCATAGTTTTTTATTTTTTATTTTCTGCGTTCACCCGGCGGGGTGGATCATGTGATACTTATAGAGCCGGTGGATACGGACGCGGCGATACCTAATATGTGGACTTTTCTTTTTTCCCTTTTTCTTAACTATTTTTTAACTTCATTTGGGGAAAAAGGCGCTTTTTTTTAATTTGAAACTTTAATTTTTTTTTACTTCTTTTTTTTACACTTTTTCTTACTTTCTTTTTACACTTTTTTTTATTTATCAAGACCCATTTGGATCTTGAAGATCCAGTGGGCTTGATGGCTATACAGTGCATTGCAATAGTCATCTATTGCAATGCACTGTATCAGTGCTGTACTTACTCTAAGGCTGATCAGACCCTGAGGGTCTAATCAGCCTTAGGTACATGGCAGCCAGGACACTTTTGTAAGGCGTCCGGTTGCCATGGTAACCATCGGGCCGATGCCATTGCAGCAGCGGTGGCCCGATGGCAGAGAGAGGGAGCTCCCTCCCTCTCAACCCCATGGATGCCATGGGCGGCTAACGACCGCGGCATCTATGGGATTAAACAGCTGAAATCGATGCCAGCACCGATTTCAGCTGTAGCAGCAGAATGTGAGCTATAATTACAGCTCACACTCTCTGCAGATGGCAGTGGCTCTGATCGTGAGCCGCTGCCATCACAAGACAGAGCGCAGCGGGGGGGGGGCCAACGGAGGCATGGGGAGGGGCAGTGGAGGCATGGGGGGGGGATCACTTAACCCCTGGGGGCTCAGTAATTTATGCCAGCTTTCAGGTTGTGATCTCCAGCATGGAGATCATAGCCTGAAACCGTCTTTTTTTCTATATGGAGCGCACCGATTGGTTAGTCTAACCAATCGGAGCACTTGCCGGCAAGGGACCACTCTGATTGGTCCCTTGTCGGCAGCCCCGGTGTCTCTGCTCTCCGGGAGAGCGGAGACTCCAGGGCTGTGACACTTTATAGTGTCACAGCCCCGGTAAGCATTTTGGACGTAACTGTACGTCCAAATGCAGTAAGTTACTTGCAATTTGGACGTACAGTTACGTCCAAATGCGCAAAGGGGTTAATGCATTTTGAATTTTTAATAGAGATATTCCCCCTAAAGCACACCTTTCCCTGTGCGCTTAAAATCCACTTTTCTGTACACTGCTGACTTCTCAGTGGTATACAGAGTACGGAGTCTACAGTTTATGAATGGGGCAGCAGAACGTGCCCCGCAGAGGTTTACTAAATCCTTGTATAGCACATGGGTACCTGTAACCAGGGGAGGGTGGGGGCGTTCCTGCCCATACTCCATGCATTACGGCTCCACTCATAAACTGTACAGCCCATACTCCATACACCGCTGAGAAGACGGCGGTATATAGAAAAGTGGAAAATCTACATGTTGCTGGGGGTATCTCTATTAAAAATTCAAAATGCATTAATAAAGTATATTACAAAAAGTATTTTTAGGGCATTTAGGACATTTTAGCAAAAAGTTAATTCAAAGTTTAGTTACTATTTAAATATACAAACAGCCTTGATGTCGGATATCATGGGGGAAACAGTTTTGTAGTCATGTAGTTATTCAGTTAAACTTCTAACCAAAGAATTTGATTATTAATCTACAAAAAATATTAAACTTTTTTTTGAATTTTATCTGTTGAGGTATGACATTGCACATTGTAGAGCTCGGGCTACAATGTGCAATGCATACAGCTACCTAAATCTGAGCTCTTTGCATGAACTTATATCAAGCTGCATATACCTACAAACTCATAATAAACAGCAAAGAACTATATTTAAACTTTAATAAGCCAAGACATATGAGCACAATGACTTGTCTCGTATATTTTATGGTACTAAATTTTGTTCTTGGGATACAGAATGCAAGAAGAGCACACTTAAATCTACAGAAAATTAAAAACAATAAAATATTTTCTGGTAAGCAGGCTCTGCACTGTAAGAACAGAGCTCAAGGTGACTGCAGTTTGTGAGTTATTAGGCCGCTAGATATTGTTGTGTGTAAGGATGTACATAAAGCATGTCCTCTTAATTCCCAATGTAACCAGTAATAGGGTTCTGCCCTCAGTAATTCTAGGAAAAACTTGGTACAATATGTGATATTCCAAATGAATTCATCCAAACCCTCTTTTCCAAAGAGATGTACTCAGAACGTTCATGTGCCATCTACTTCTGGCTGTGTACATACATTTCATCTTTGTAGCCTGACTAAAACTTGAGTTTACTCAGTCAAAGCTGGCACATGAGCCCTCTTGGTTCCTCTCATAGGTTGGCTAATTTGTATATCAACACGTGGAAGATTTTGTGGCAGAAAGTTCTGCTTCTGAAAATCTGTTCCATTCACCTTAATGGGCCTTGCAGAAATCCAAATGCTTCATGCCACACTCAAATGAATGGAACTGATTTTCAGTTGTGGAATTTTCTCCCACAAAATCTGCCACATGTGAAGGCACCCTTATACAACTTAACTGGAAGGTTGAGTCCCATGGAAAAACTTAGTAAGCCCTCCCCTTTAGATTTTCAGCTAAGTTACAATTTCATTTTTTTTTTTGAGGAATTTTTAAACAAAAAACAAAATCACACTCCACTTCACCTATGTGCTTCATAACTATAGTGCTTATTCTGAACATTGTTGGGGGTCATTTATCAAACTGGTGTAAAGTAGAACTGGCTTAGTAGCCCATAGGAACCAATCAGATCCCAACTTTCATTTTCCAAAGGAGCTGTAAAAAATGAAAGGTGGAATCTGATTGGTTGATAAGCCATTTTGATAAATCTCCCCCTTGGTTTCTTTTTTTTTTCTGTTAGAGGCGTAACACCCACCTGATTTTCCGTTATTGAGTTTTTGTTTTTTTACAATGTTCAGAATAAGCACTATTGTTATGAGGCACATAGGTGAGGTGGAGCGTGATTTTTTATTATTATTTAAAAATTCCTCCCCCCAAAAAATAAACATAAATGAAGAAATTGTAACTTAGTTGAAAATCTAAGTGGGGGGCCTTACTAAGTTGTCCCATGCGGCCCAAACTTGCAGTTGAGTTGTGTTCCAAACAACTGGGAAAAGTATATTGCTAAATCTATCTCTTACTTCCTTTCAATAATTTATATTACCGACTGCCTGCAGCCACCACTAGAGAGAGCTCCAATAGTTCCCATTAAACTGAATGGCACCTGTAAAATCTCTGAGCTAGTCCATCTAGTGGTGGATGCAATAAAATGCTGTGTGTTTCTGTCTAGAAACTGATGAAAGAGTTTAGTGCCTAGCCCCTTCTCATAATACATCCACAGCAGTTATGTAGTCTGCTTCATGGTAAGTATGCCACTAGTTGTAGAATCATTTTAATTTGTATTAGCACATTTTGTAAACCAGATCAATAAACCCGAACGAGGAATGTCATCCCTCCAGACATGCACATGGTGCCGCATTTCAAAGAATTATGACCTCAAATTTCAAGCATATGGAAAATGCTATTAGGGCAACCAAAAAATGGCATCAGACCCTCATAAATGCTAATACTTGCACCTAAGCTGCTGGTGGTTCCTGTTCTTGTGGAAATACAGTACTTATGAGCAAGAAGACATGCAAAAATGTTTCTGCTCTTGCTGTTCAGTAAACTGTGGTAAATGCCGGCAGAACTCTGAATGCGCAAAACAATGTGATTACTGCAGCTGCTGCAAGTGACCTGTTCTGTTAAAAACTCCACAATGAACTGAATGTAGACTGTGTGCACTTTATGAGTAAAAAGTCAGGACAACATCTACAGAACTTTGTGGTGTTAAGACAGCTTAAACTTGATGAATCTGTGTGAACAGCAACTGATAAAAAATAGGCTTCATATACATTGATAATGATTGTATAATACAAATGTAAAGAAATGTAAAGAAAAAAATGTTAGTATGCTTACTAACTGGACCAATCAACAAATATGTCTGCATCCTTCATAATACAGTGGTCCCCCAAGTTATGATATTAATTGATTCTAGGATGACCATTGTTTGTTGAAACCATTTTTAAGTTGAGTAATTGGTTCCAAAGCCCCTAAATGTCATCCAAGATAAAAGAAGATGATTTAAGAAAAATAAGCAGGTAACTAAGACAAATATAACAGTCAGGAACAGCTGCTAACTAGCAACTAATACAGCTATTTTACCAGAGAAGTGCCATTGATTGGTTGGATCTGAGCCTGAGACATTGTATGTTGAGTCAAGTTTCAACTTACGATGGGTCAGAAAAGACTATTGTATGTTGAAAATGTATCCTGAGGCCATTGTATCTTGAGGGATCACTGTATAAGTTTCATGTGTTGGAGTAGTGTGGTGCATGGCCAATTGTCACGCATCAAAACTGCATGCATTTTTACCACAAATTGGGGTTTTCAGTACGGTTATTGGCATAATTTTTCTAGGTGAAAGAGTAACCTCATAACATGACCACATCAATTCATGATAAAATGTGTGCGGTTGTCCTGCATAGTCATTGTCCGTGTGGCACATTAACTCAATGTGCGAAACCTTAGTCATTTGCATATACTAAATAAAGTCATTCATCTTTATAGTCTAAAAGTTCACGTAATGCTTAGCATCAAACAATCTTTATTCAGTATATCGCTGGCTCCATGACTTTTACCTGATTGCTCGTACAATACATTTATCTCAAGATTTATCTCCAGTCGTCACTATGGACTATTGACATTTAAACATGGTCATGCTCGGATTAATTGATACATTACCCATCTGGTTAGTTTATTAAGAGTCAATATCAGTTCTGGTATAATATGTAATTAAACCAAACTCTTCTTGTCAAAATGATTAATACATTCATAAAGTGATCTAATCGATATTACATTTTTCAATTAATTATTTTACAATCCCACAGAAGATGAAAAAGCACAACGAAGAACATTGCAATTGGCCCAAGACAAAGCGTGTCTAAACACAATGTATGAGGCCAGTTTCTAGTAGCATGAATTGGAAAGCTGCTTATGTTACAAGACATGTCTAAGGACTAAACTATGAAAACAGTGAAGACCTCCACTGACTTCCAAGGTCAGGTTGGTCAAGTGTACATGTTGTAGCAATTTTACACCATCAAAAGAACCTCTGTCAACACTTTTATTGGTGGAAAAGCCAAAGTTTCATAAGGGAAGTCCACCTTGCCAAAGTAACTATACAGGTAAGAGCTATAAATGGTTTTGTCAGATAAACTAATCACTGCCTATGAAACCATTAAAACAAAATAAAATATTTATTGAAATAAACTTGAATAAAAGCAGGACATGAACCCTATGAAAACAATAAGGCCAATGTACACCCTCCTAGAAGCAGAGAGTGAAAGGAGGGGATATGTGAATTAACCCCTCCCAGTCTGCCAATGCAATTACAATATGGAACATAGAATTCATTCGGAGAGTCTGCAGACTTTTTTTCACACTTTTTTCACATTTTGTTATTTTGTGGCCTTGTGCTAAAATTAAAAAAAATATATATAGTTTTTCCCCCATCATCCCACACTCAATACCCCATAATGACAATGTGAAACAGAACGGTCAAAATCTTTGCTAATTTATCGAAGAGGAAAAGCTAAAATACTGCATCAACAAAAGTATTCAGACCATTTACTCAGTACTTAGTTGAAGTGGCTTCGGCAGAGATTTTGGGATTTTCTGCCAATCCTCTCTGTAGGTCCTTTCAAGCTCCGTGGGTTGGATGGGGTCTGTTAGTAGATAGACAATTTCAGTTCTCTAGAGATGTTCGATTGGGGTCAAGTCAATACTTTGTCTGGGCCACTCAAGGACATGATGGTACCCCCACCATGCTTCACTGTAGGGATAGTATAGGGCAGGTGATGAGCAGTGTCTGGTTTCCTCCAGAGATAACCCTTAGAAATGAGGCCAAAAAGTTAAATTATAGCACACAATCTCGTTTCTCACAAGTCTTTTAGGTGCTTTTTGCATACTTCAGGTGGGCTTTTATGTGTCTTTTTTTTTTTTACTGAAAAGAGGCTTCTTTCTGGACATTCTACCATAAAGCCCGTTTTGGTGGAGTGCTGCAGTGATGGTTGATCTTTTGGACGTTTCTCCCATCTGCACACAGGATCTTTGGAGCACAACCATTAGATTCTTGGTCACCTCTCTTACCAAGGCCCTTCTCCCCAATTAATTGGTTTGGTGGAATGGCCAGCTCTAAGAAGACTCATAGTTACAAACGTCTAACATTTAAGGATTATGGAGGCCCCTATGCCCCTATGCTTGTGGGAACTTGCAGTGCAGCAGATTTTTTTGTACACTTCTCCAGATATGTGCCTATAAAATAATCAGTATCATGTGGTAGCAGTAGGTGTATCAGAGATTTAAACATGCAGGCTAATACTGAACTTGAACAAGCTCATAGTATACAACCCCTTAGATCTACATCATGCAGGGGTAAACCAAAGGGTCGTAGTAAGAGAGGCAGAGAGAGCAATAGATGGGTTGTTTTTCTAGCCAAGAGCCCCTTGGTGTCCAATTATCTTCACAGAGAGGAAGGACCACAACTAAACAAACCATCCAGAACATCCCAATTTGATAATCTACAGATCGTTAATCTGTCCCAGAGAATACTGAATATCAAATGATAATGAATCTGCTCAGTAAAGAGCGATCTTATGTCACAAATTCAGCCTTTTTATGTGGCTGATTTGATTTTTGATTCTTCACAAAGCCAATATGTCATCTGCAATATTTCCACCTTTCCAGCATTTTAGTTTATTGAGTATTTATAGTATATGTTTATATTTTCTTATACCATTTACCTTTTATAAAGCTTAAATGTAGGTGGTGATGAAACTTAACTGAAGACACGTTTAGATTATTTTGTACGTGATTTGTTGTCTGTAAGTCTGTGTAGTGTTCCTGTTGCTAAATAACAGCACGTGGCCAACCGTACGCTTCCCAAAACATCACCTTCTTAGTTACAAGGAATCGGTATCCTCAGTATTGACTGGGCAAGCTGTAAGCAGGTGCTTAATAAAGGTAACTGCCTGAAATAATAGCCGACAATGTTATTTCCAATCAAGGAAAATGAGATGTAGCTTTTAGTAATTAACAAACACAATCATCTGTCAGTCCTTCCTCTAAGTGATCAGGATGAGGGCAGGATTTCTTTTTCCCTCTTCAGATAAGCCGTCTCCAATCCATCTTGATCTGTTGATAGTAATTGGAGAACCTTGTCAGGAACCGTACTAAATTTATTGACGCGGTGTGCAGGATTCGCAGAAGCAGCTGTCTGAAGGACACATCACTAAATCACTTCATCCTTTTTTCTGCACTTTAAACAATTTCAATTTTTAATTGGCAATCTAATATATATATATTTTTAAATTGGCAAATATTTTTATGCTTTAAAACTTCTACATACAAGACCCTACATCATGGTGACAATTTGGTGGTATATACTTCTGCACACTCTTTTGCAGAGGCATTATTACTAATCCAGACCAAGCTGAATTTTTGTGCACCATAATTTACTGCAGTAATACATATGCCAGTATTATGGCATTGTACAGCCTTGTAGAGAGTCACAATATGGTCTCTATAGAAGTGCATGCCCCCAATTTCGTACAGACCAATACAAAGGTTTTTCTGACATATTTGGTAAAAATCTGAAAGAATAGTGCAGTACCCTCCATTTTATTTTTACAAAGGTATTTTCCCCAGAAACATTGAAAGGGAATGTATCAACTTTGTACGCCAGAAAACTGGTGCTGTATTGCACCAGGCCCTTTTCTACCTCTATTGTGACATTTACAATAATAGTTGGAGGGACATGGGTGGGAGGAGGTGGCTCTCAGGTGGGACCTCCATGGCTCAACTCATTTAACACCTGACGCACATTAGACCAGAAAGCTATGCCAGGTGCCTTATTGGCACAAATTTGTTTTTCTGGTGCACAGAACTCTTGATACACCAGAATTATTACTTAAGGCGGCAAACACCGGAAGCGTACCATGTGGCGATCGGAGGAGCCAGAGCGTGCCTGCAGCAGCCCCTGTCATAGTAAATGACAGGAGGCTGCTGCATAGGCTTTCCTATGGAGCCCTTGCCTGTAATAGGGCTCCATAGGAAAGCAGTAAAATCATCATAGACTCCAATGTAAGTTCATTGGAGTCTATGATATAAGCAATCAAATTATTGCTTCTTATAGTTCCCTATGGGAACTATAAAAAAGTGTAAAATAAAATAAAGTTTTTTAAAAAAAATAATAAAAAAAAAATTTAAAAGTTCAAATCACCCCCCTTTTACGAAAATAAAAGTATTAAAAATAAAAAAATACACATCATGGGTATCGCTGTGTGCGAAAATGCCCATATTATATAAATAAAAAAAATATTTCCCATACGGAAAAAAGCGAAACGGAAAAAAGCGTCAAAATGGCCGATTTGCCATTTTTTGACGCTTTAAAAACAAAAAAATTAAATAAAAAGCGATCAAAAAGTCACACACCCCAGAATGGTATCAATAAAAAGTTCAGATCGCCCCGCAAAAAATGAGCCCCCATACAGCTCCGTACACATAAATACAAAAAAGTTATAGGGGGTCAAGAACTGGAAAAAAAATGTCCAACTTTATAATTTTTTTATCAAAATGCAAGAAAAACTATACATATTAGGTATTGCCGGATTTGTACTGACCAGTAGAATGAATGCTGTAGGTTTACCTAAACTCCTTTATAAACCAAAGATAACACATCCCAATTTTACACCTGTATAATCCATTGTTGGATTTTGCATGTTTTATTCTGAGAGATGCCATTTTGAAGGTGCCCACTGTCTCTATCTGAATCATAGTTGCTGACAAAAGGAAGGGGAACCTCTGTCTAGCCACCAACCCAGGGCTGATAGTTTTATTTTTATTTATTTATTTTACTCACTTCTATAGCACTGACATATTCTGCAGTGTTTTACAGACATTGTCATCACTTGCTGTCTCCAGTGAAGCTCACGATCTAAGTTCCCTATAAGTACGTCTTTTGGGTGTCGGAAGAAACTAGAGTACCCGAAGGAAAGTCACGTGAGGAGAAAATACAAATTCCATGCACGTTGTCCTTGGTTGGATTTGACCCTAGGGCACCAGTGCTAACCACTGAGCCACCATGCTGCCCATTTATAACAATACTCCTAGTTATAAAAATGCATAGTCAATAATGTAACACCATGAGAACACAAATTATAGATACAAAATATTATTGTGAAAAAATAACTTCATTGATAGCATGCCAAGGCATGTAAGTGAGTGTATTTCTGCTTATGGCGCTTATACTCTATAGTAAATATGTTACTTAATAATCTTGTTACAATTTCAATGTTGAAGAGTGTTGTGTATATATATATATATATATATATATATATATATATATACACAGTACAGACCAAAAGTTTGGACACACCTTCTCACTCAAAGTTTTCTGTATTTTCATGACTATGAAAATTGTAGATTCCCACTGAATGCATCAAAACTATGAATTAACACATGTGGAATTATATACTTAACAAAAAAAGTGTGAAACAACTGAAAATATGTCTCATATTCTAAGTTCTTCAAAGTAGCCACCTTTTGCTTTGATTACTGCTTTGCACACTCTTGGCATTCTCTTGATGAGCTTCAAGAGGTAGTCACCTAAAATGGTATTCCAACAGTCTTGAAGGAGTTCCCAGAGATGCTTAGCACATGTTGGCCCTTTTGCCTTCACTCTGCGGTCCAGCTCACCCCAAACCATCTCGATTGGGTTCAGGTCTGGTGACTGTGGAGGCCAGGTCATCTGGCGTAGCACCCCATCACTCTCCTTCTTGGTCAAATAGCCCTTACACAGCCTGGAGGTGTGTTTGGGGTCATTGTCCTGTTGATAAATAAATGATGGTCCAACTAAACGCAAACCGGATGGAATAGCATGCCGCTGCAAGATGCTGTGGTAGCCATGCTGGTTCAGTATGCCTTCAATTTTGAATAAATCCCCAACAGTGTCACCAGCAAAGCACCCCCACACCATCACACCTCCTCCTCCATGCTTCACGGTGGGAACCAGGCATGTAGAGTCCATCCTGTTCACCTTTTCTGCGTCGCACAAAGACACGGTGGTTGGAACCAAAGATCTCAAATTTGGACCAAAGCACAGATTTCCACTGGTCTAATGTCCATTCCTTGTGTTCTTTAGCCCAAACAAGTATCTTCTTCTTGTTGCCTGTCCTTAGCAGTGGTTTCCTAGCAGCTATTTTACCATGAAGGCCTGCTGTACACAGTCTCCTCTTAACAGTTGTTGTAGAGATGTGTCTGCTGCTAGAAATCTGTGTGGCATTGACCTGGTCTCTAATCTGAGCTGCTGTTAACCTGCGATTTTTGAGGCTGGTGACTTGGATGAACTTATCCTCTGCAGCAGATTTGACTCTTGGTCTTCCTTTCCTGGGGCGGTCCTCATGTCAGCCAGTTTCTTTGAAGCGCTTGATGGTTTTTGCGACTGCACTTGGGGACACTTTCAAAGTTTTCCCAATTTTTCATACTGACTGACCTTCATTTCTTAAAGTAATGATGGCCACTCGTTTTTGATGCTTTTTTCTTGCCATAATACAAATTCTAACAGTCTATTCAGTAGGACTATCAGCTGTGTATCCACCTGACTTCTGCCCAACACAACTCATGGTCCCAACCCCATTTATAAGGCAAGAAATTCCACTTATTAAACCTGACAGGGCACATCTGTGAAGTGAAAACCATTTCAGGTGACTACCTCTTGAAGCTCATCAAGAGAATGCCAAGAGTGTGCAAAGCAGTAATCAAAGCAAAAGGTGGCTGTCAGGACAGGGAAAGATGAGTGAGAACCCTGAGCTAAAACCCCCCTCTTTCCCTGCCTTTTGCCTAAACACGCTAAATTCGTGAATCGACAACTATCTCAGTGCACAGAATAAGACTAGGAAGGGAAACACAGATATGACAGATAAAGGCAGTAAACCCAAAAAAGAACTAAAACCTAAGTGACAAGCAGGGAGTGAATCGTAGGTGAACCCAGTCAAAAACTGGTGACAAACGAGACAAACGAGCTGCAAACAACACAAAGGGACACGAAAATCGTCAGACAAAAACAGGTCAAGCGGTCCAGGTCAGTAACAAGATATCAAGTCAAAACCCGAAGGAGAATCCAAAAATCAAAGTCGAGGTCACAGTCCGAAAATCCAAGTACAAATCCAAACTAAGCTTGTGTGATGCTGCGAACAGACAAACAACCACTAGCAAATATCTGAGCTGCTCTCAGCTACTTAAGGCCAGCGACCGGACCCTGAGACCAGAAGCCCATGACTGACAGGCTTCAGAACCTATCCCAGGAGGTCCAGCAGCCAAGTCATGATTAACCACAGCACCTGGAACCTTATTCACCTGACTAGCTGCACCAGGTACCGTAGTTCCCCTAGTAGCAGCCACATCAGAATTCTGCTGGATGGTGACAGTGGCTACTTTGAAGAACCTAGAATATAAGACATATTTTCAGTTGTTTCACACTTTTTTGTTAAGTATATAATTCCACATGTGTTAATTCGTAGTTTTGATGCCTTCAGTGTGAATCTACAATTTTCATAGTCATGAAAATACAGAAACCTCTTTGAATGAGAAGGTGTGTCCAAACTTTTGGTCTGTACTATATATATATATATATATATATATATATATATATATATATATATTATCACCCCCATCACCATGTAGGGTGTCTCTTCCAGTACTGTACATGAAATAGACTGAATATAATTGGTGTACTACATACAGTAGAAATACTGCCTTTTGTTAAACCAGTCTGGGTTAATGGTGCCTTTCTCTACAAAGCCATTTCTCCAGATAGAAGGTAATCATGTCATCTTTGCAAACTTCCTCCTTGCTTACATTATCATAATTTTCAGCGTTCAGAAATTGCTATGCGTATGCATAGATGTCTGCAGATGTCAAAGGAATATCAGAATGTATCTTTAGACTTGTATTAAAGTTATTATTACAGTCATCCTTGACCATGTACAGTATAAAACTCTAACTTTAATAGTCTGTTGTTCATTGAATTGTACTATTCAATAAAAAGATTGAACACCACCCAATAAGTAAAAATTGGATGCATAAAAATAAAAAACAAAGAAATAAGCCTTCACAAAAAATGTCAAATGTACAAGATCAGTTATTGTAAACAGAAGTAATACGAAATTACACTTAAATGTAATATTTTGTTAAGGGGCAAAATATATCAATTAAACAACTTTAACCTTTCTGACATGGTTATTTTCCGTTTTTGCATTTTCGCTTTTCACTCTCTGCCTTTCTAAAGCCATACATTTATTATTTTTCCATTCACATAGCTGTATTAGGACAATGTTTTTCAGTGATATCATTTTATAATGTGTATGCCTTTTTGATGACTTTTTAGTCAATTTTTATGGGGCGGTAAAGCAACAAAAAAAATGGTTTCATCGGCCTTTTTGTTTTTTTATTTTTAGTTACAGTATTCACCATACAGGATAAATACATTTATATTTTAATAGCACATTTATTTTTGGAAGCGACAGTGCAAATGATTTATTATTGTTTTAATTGTTTATTTGTAGCTGTCTTACATTTAGAATCGGCAGTGGGTACGCCGAAATTATGTAGAGGCCGGTGGGCCACTGCCAGTGCAGGGGCTTATTAAGACTTAATAAATGTGCCCCCTTATGTCTCCCCGGATCTGTTTATTAGAATGCTCAACCCCCCACATTGCACTTTATAGGGATTTTATTATATACACCTATAGTTAATGCCACATATTGTTTATGGGCATTTTAGCATTTTTTGTCTTTCAGCACTTGCACTTTATATGCATTTGTCAATGGGACTTTATTAGTTTCACTGTTAGAAGAGACCTTATTGGCAATCTGTGCAGTGTTGGAGAGGGTAGGTTGCCTTATGGATGATAATACCGGCACCACTCCTTAGATATGTTGCCTCTCTTGAACAGTTTTCATTATCTAAACAAGTCACTTTGGTTTTTTTCCCATTCTTTATGCAGCACTTCCTGTTGCTGTATCCAACCAAACCCATGATGCACTTCTTCTTTCTCTGCCACAGCTCAGCACCGCCTCTAACACCGCCCAGCTAGTTTATAGCTCCTCCTAACCAGCTAGTTACATAGACATTCCCCTGTCACTGCCCCTGTTGCTGCTTTAACACACCCATCGATATAGCAATAAATATTAAAAATATACCATATTAACTTAACGCCACCTTCATAAATTAATATTTTACAGGATGTTGAGGCAAACTGAAAAACCCTTTAAGGTCTTGTCTGAAACCTTACCTATATATTAAGCGCTAGAGACACCAACAAGACAAATAGGAGTTAATAGCTACAACTACTAACATGTTCATAGTCAATTGCCATACATTCTTCTAGATTATCAAAGAACAGTTCTAAAATAGCCCTAACTGATTATTGAGCCAGCTATGGCTATTAGCCATCATGTTATTTGCCATACCTCATAATAACTCTTCATCATAGAGCACCCACTAATGTACTGTACTCACACTGTACTTTGGTCATCACAGAATAATAGTAGCTGCAATGACCAATGGTGGTAAATTGAAGAAATGTTGAGCTTTACCTTTTGTTAATCGCATATAGGGTGTAGGGAAAATTTTCAGAATAGCGGTACAGATGACCTTTGTGAAATGGAAAAGTGATCCCTGATTCTAGTATCTATCAAGAATGACCTAAATTTACAATGTGCAATTTTAATACATTTGAAACGACAGAGCTGTCAGTCATTGGACCTGCAAACCATGGATTTGTATCTCTCTAACAAGCAACATTCTTACAGCATTGTGCCGACTATATAATGGCGGAGTGCTGATGTGCAGTCAGATGACACCTGCTCCATTCTCTCTTCCCGGAAATGACTACAAAGATCTCCGTAAAATAAAACATTTCATGGAAAAAGCCTATGGGCTGAGCAGAAGATGTTTCATATCAGCAGACTAAAGAAAGACAAGAGAAGGATACGAGCTGGGGTAAAAAAACTTCTGATCACAAGTGATTGGAACATAAAACCACCGAACAAAGAGGAACAAGTCTTTACAGTCGCATGAAGGGCAACTCATTTATTAAAAATGTTAGCCACTTTTCAGAAAAGTGGTGGGAAACAATCGCAGGTCCAATATTCATCATCAGGGCTTTCACCTTGTTGAGGTGATAACTGTATGGGAGAGAGATACTTATGCACCACTTACATGGGACACCAGTATTATTAAAAATCATCTGTCATCAGGATCAACCATATTAAACCAGCCTTAAAGACTACTGTATGTACATCTTCAGAGGCATTTTTTTTTTACAATTGCATTTTACTCATTTTTGGCTAAAAATAATTTTTTCAATTGACTTTTATTAAAAATATTGAGCTGTTCTGTCACAAAGGGTTAACTGTTTTTCTAGCTGTGTGACGGGTACTTTCGCTTTTTGCCAGTCATCTAATAAACCTTATCGCTAAACTACTGAGAGTTCTTAAATACCTATTTAAGCCACATTCTTATCAGTAAGATAAGAACTGAGCTATAGTGAGTGTTTAGGATGTCAGAGAGCAGAGATAAGGAGTCCGTTGGCTCCTGGTCTGATGGAAAAGACAGAAGATCCAAAGGCTGCTACTAAAACATGTCAGCTCTGTAGAAAAAAAGGACTCCATATTTTTAATAAAGATCAATTAAATGCAATAATAATAAAAAAAATTGACCCCAGAAGTCTACATAGCCTTTAATGCCTGGTAGGGCTAATCCTGGTGACCTAAAGCAAATCCATTGTGCCGTTCTGGAGCAAACTGTGTTTTTATTTCTATGCAAATAAGGCATCAGTGCACCAAGCATAAGGCTCTAGCCCCTGAGTGCGCCATAGAGTTTCGCCTTTCATGCTCTACCCACTCACCCTTCCTCTTCACTGACAGAGCCAAGCGTCATCAGCGCCCTCCTGTCGTGCCCTATTAATAGGTGCCTGCTCCATGGACCACAATTTTAGGATGTGTAGTAAGGGTCTGTTCAGCAGAGTTAGCTGAATTGAATGCACCATTTTTCAATGCAATTTAATGTGGCTGTCTCAATAAGGTTTCACTGCATTATATTAAAATGTACACTCTAGAATCATCCATGTTAAAGGGGTTGTCCACAATTTTAAGACCCGCACCTACAAGGAGAACGGAGAGGAGAGAGCTGTGGCTTCAGTCCACCACCAAGTGTTGCTCCCCGCTGCTCCCATAGAAGTGCACACATGAGGGCCCTGCTCCCATTCATTTCTATGGAGCAGATGGAAATAGCCGAGCCAGTGCTCGACTATTTTCGGTGGCCCCATTGAAATGAATGGAGGGCAGCTGCTCATGCTCAATGCCCCCTCCATTCAATTCCCCGCTCCGTTCTCATTGTAGGTGCGGGTCTCAGAGTTGGGACCCGCACCTATCAGACAATGGGGGCATATCCTAGCGAAATGCCCCCATTGTCTAGGATGGGACAACCCCTTTAAGCAAGAGTTTCACATTATAATAGAGACAATTTTAACAACTGGATTAATTATCAGTGTATAACAACACACTCTCGAATAGCCTTAAGCGTCCTACCTGTTTTGGAGTATGCAGTAACTCCTGAGCCATGGAGGTGACTACAATGGCTTTGTTATTTACTGAGCTAGAATGGAGGTAGAGTGACAGTCCGGAGACAAGTTGCACTCCTAGGTCTGTTATTGTCACTTTTTCATCCAGCACTGTCACTGTCTTTTCTGCCAGAATGGAATCGGAGAGAGGGGACATCACCTACAACACACAAAGGGACTGATTCAATAATAAGCAAGCATATCCATTATTTATAGCCTATTCCCCACTGAGCTCAAATAAACAAAATAAAAATAATTTCCTATGGCGCTGCCTTATTATACAGTCAGAGGAGATTAGGAGAAAGATTTAACTGCTTTAGTACTGGATGAACATGCAAAATATATGACAGCTGGTAATATGCGCTAAGATCCTATATATTTAACAGTGCATAGCACAAAATCACTAATGCAGTAGGTTTGGTTTGTGGTTTTCTTCATTTTATAGATAAATCAACTACCATATATAGATGGTGTAGAATTGTGTAGAAAATGCCCACCTAACTTTATTATCATACATTGCCATTTATTAAAGGGATACATATCAAATTTTTATCACATGTTAACAGCCTATATGTGAATAGTCTATGTATTTTTTTTTTTCACAAAAATTTGTAACTGGTCTTCTGGATATAATTTTTTGAAGTCACTTCATGTATTGTATTTACTGTCCTGGCTTTTTAACTTCCTCCTTTGTTTGAACTTTTAGCACTGCAAATAGCCTCACGTGACTTTCCCATTCAGACCATTCCATCTGACCAGTGAGGGAACGGGATGAGTGACTCAATTAGGGCATCACACATTACACTTATAAGTGCAACAATCTTCTGTGGGGATCTTTATCTAGGTCTGAGAATATGCCTAATGGCTGTATTACACCTGCCGATTTTTTGGCAGATGATCAATAACGAGTGTTCGTATGAATTCTCAGTTGCGATCATCTTGCAGTGTAATACTGCTGCCGATTGCCTGATGAACGAGCAAACACTTGTTTATTGGGCAATTATGATTTTTACGCACACTTAAAAATTGTTTGCTGGCGGCGTCGTGCTGTCTAATTACGATCTACCACTGCCAAACCACTAGACAGCATGGGATGAGTGATAGCATAGCGATCGCTCTTCCCCCTGATGTGGAGGAGATCTCTACTAGCAAGCAAGGGATTGCCAGGAGGTAACGCTTCCCTCCCGACAATCACTTGCTCAATCGGCCAGTGTAATATGGGCTTAAGAACAGTAAAGCGGTTATACTGATTTTACACCTACCGTTATCATGAGGATTACTTTTCACAGCAGCGGTGAACTGACAATGGATTAACTATCCATATAGGAGTTTTATCTCTCTGTGCTGACTGCTACAAAAAGGCAAAATGTGCCAAAATGTTATATTTTTTCCCTATGAATATTGAATATATATATATTTTTTAAACACCCCTTTCTGACGGAAGTCTCCTTTTAAAATACAATTTAGTAAGACTTTTCCTGCATATACAGTATACTACACTCAAGTCTTGCACAGTTAAAGTGTGGTAATCCAGAACTCATTTGTGGTGTACATCTGCCAAATATGCCAGAAAGTGCTCAGCTAAATATGCTGGGATTATATTCGATTGTCCAAATAGGACTGCAATCTAATATGAAGTCAGAAACAGAGGGAACCCCTAACCGTAAAATAAAGTGGTGGCTTCAAACAGAAATTATATCATTTTATGTGTCATTTTGAAAGATTTTGCCCCTTTATAATAGAGTTATACAAACTTTTTGTATGTCTGTTAAAAGAAAAAAAATGTGCTAATCATCTTCAATCAACTCCATGGTAAAGAAACTTTAGGCATAATAATTTATAGTTTACATACTTGTATTGTGGTCATTCCAACCTCCTTTCCAATAAGAAGTCTTCCATCTTGGAGTTTTGCTATATGAGGCTCTTCCAGTTTCATGAAATCTTTAACCAAATCTGTCACATCAATCTGCCAATCCGAGCCCAGCAATGAAACAAGCTGGCCGAACGGCGTGGGGTCTTCTGCCACAAACTGAGTGAGAACCCGAACCATTGCATGTTGATACTGAAGAGAGCAACCTCGTCCTCTGCGTTCATCTTCATCATCATCATCACTGTCTCTAGTTGGTCTGAAAGGTAAGATGATAAAATAATGTTCTGCTGAGTTTACCTGATCTTACTTTTTTCATAAGGTTTAGCAACAAAACCTTTTTAAAGGTGTTTATCTCCAACCAGCCGTACCATTCATTTCAGTGGGGCTCCATGCGATACGTAGGACCCCCACCAATCTAATAGTTATCCCCTTTTTAACTTTCTTCACTGAAACTCATCTCATTCTGGCAGCAATGTGAGGGTTAAGCTCTTCCTTGGTTCCATGTTCAGCTGCAAGGTTATTTTTAGGCCCATTTCACACGGGCGAGATTTCCACGCGGGTGCAATGCGTGATGCGAATGCATTGCGCCTGCACTGAATCCTGACTCATTCATTTCAATGGGTCTTTTCACATGAGCGATGTGTTTCACGCATCAGTTCGCCGTTGCGCGAAAAAAGTGCGGATGCAATGCGTGATTCACTGATGGTTGCTAAGAGATGTTGTTTGTAAACATTCAGTTTTTTATCACGCGCGTGTGAAATGCATCCACATGCATAGCACCCGCGCGGAAAAAACTGAACGAACGTACGCAATCGCAGTCAAACCTGACTGCGATTTCGTGCGGATTGGTGCGAGTTTTCCGGAACGCACCCTGAACGCATCGGGACTGAATCCGTGACGCTCGTGTGAAAGGGGCCTTAATGTGCTAACCAGTGTCACGACAGGGGACACAAAGGATAGTGAGCCCTGTCCTGAACCCCACCACTTTCCCTTCCTACTTACAGTAGAAGCCCTAGGCGGCAACACTGTAACTTGGCGGCGGTCCCTATACTGCGTAAGTGCACAGGGCAGGGAAGGAAAACACAGGGAGAGACAAACACGGACAGAACACACAATAATAGAAGAGTAAAGAAGCCGGGTCAAAAACAGGAGGTCACGTCAAATACCAAGGGTAAAGCGAGAGAAAAGTCAAAGTCCAAATCCGAGACCAAATGTCGCAAAATCCAACATCTTTAAATAGCCCGCCCAGGATCGTGTGATGTGGCCAGCATCACATGACCTGAGGCGGAGCAAACTGTCAAAACAATACACAAAGTAGCCATGTGGTGTGATCAGCACCACATGGCTAAACCCAAACAGAAGATTAACTGATGAAGTGCTGGCTGACCAGACCAGCACTTCAATTCCCTACTGTTCGTCTCTAGGGGGGCGGAGAGGTCCGGCGACGCCATGCGGAGGGAGCGCGATGCCGGCCTCCTGTGACAACCAGCTTCTGAAGCAATCCTCTGGTTCAAGAAAATAAAAAAATAAAGAAAATAACTTGGGGAACAAACATAACACTTACCTGGTGACCTTCTTTTCATCTTTTCAGGGGGCAGGTCAACCAATTCCTGGGCACCTCTCTTGTCTGCCAAGATGGCCGCACAGCTTCTCAGGTGACCTGATGCATGATGTGCATTTAGTTTAGAAATTTCCTGATTTTCCTGATTTTCCAGCCTGTTCTTGGATTGGCCAGCACTTCTCATATAAACAGGCATGGCCAATCTGAGGGCAGTAGATGTATGTATAGGACTACTAAATACACACAATGCATCCGATATTCTGAGAAGAAGTGCAGCCATCTGGGATGGCAGAGCCAAGGAATTGGCAGAAGAAAAGGAGAAAACCAGGAAAGTGATCTTTTTGTTTCCTACTCAATGTGATTTTTTAGATTTTTTTCAAACTGGAGGGTGGCTTTAAGGCCCATTTACACAGGTCAAACAGCCGGCAATTATCAAGAACCATGCATCCCTTATAGAGGAGGTGAGAACTACATTAACATGCAGCAATCATCCCTTCTATATCTGCTGCCCAGAAACAAATTTTGGTGTCGTTTGCTTGTTCATCAGGTAACTGGCAGCACCTTTACACAGAGTCATTGTCAGGAGTGAGTGTTCCAAGGAACTATCCTTCTTGATAATTGCCCCTATCATTGGCCATTTAAGACTGGTTTCAGACGAGCGAGTGTCATGCCGACCGACTTGCAATGCAGCTCTCTTCCTCAGCTTCTACCACTGTCGGTGTCCCATACCATTATATTGATTTATGATGCTATGTAACCATTACAGTTCTGGAATGTATTGGATAACACTGACAGCATTATGTCAGTTTTATCCAATACATTCCCGAACCCTAAGGGTTACATAGCATCATAAATCAATATAATGCTATGCGACCCTGGCAGTGGTGGAAGTTTAGGACGGGAGCTGTGCTGTGAGTCCGGAGCGTGACACTCGCCCATCAGAAAGGGGCCTAAAGGAGCCTTTAGTATCAATGTGCTTACCAATGTGCTAACCTAGTTATTTACCAGGTCTATTCCTGGTCAAGTCTAGTCAATGCCATCCCCATCTTGACTTTCTGCCACTTCAGGTCAAACCTGCTCCTAGCCGTGCTGATACTGGCCAGCTAAAATGATTAGTACTACTAAAGACACTGCTTACCTGATCCTGTTTTTTTTTCCTCTGACTCTTTGTCTCTGACTCTAGGTAATTAAAAATCTGGCTTGATATGTCTTCCAATATTTTAAAATAGAAAATTATGTTATGATCACAACTTACAGCATGTCATCGATGTAGCAAATCACTGTCGTCAGTGTTACACTGGTGAGAACAGTGATTGGCTGCTATAGTCATGTGATGCATACCGGCACATCAACAATGCAGTATGTAATCAAACAGCGGCACGAGGACCAGACCAGCATAACAGAGAATGGTATTAGAAATATAGGTGAGTATAACATAATTTTGTTTTATTTTTGGCTATTGGAGGTCTTGTCCGAGATTTTTGGAGACTATTGGAGGTCTTGTCACTGAAAATTCATTTAATGATCAACATTTAATTTAAATGTTACTTTAGGCTAAATCTGAACTGTAACACTAACTACTTTTCATGTTGTTGTTTCTGCAAGCAGCAGCAGACATCATGTTCATACAAACATAATAAAAAGGTAACATTTCTATCTTCTGATTTGATGTTGGAATCTTAAGAAACAAGACAAACCAACCTCCTGTTAGAAATAATGGGTACCCTCCATCCTTTGACTTGACTGAGTTCAGTGTCAGAGATATCTATCTGGAGAGGCAGTCGAGGAACCCAGACAGTAATCAGCAGAGGTGCGCTCAGATACTGGTATGTGAAGTTCACCATCGCATCAACTTTGCCCTTCATTTCCTTGCCATTGACAAAAACATAGTCACATCTCTCTGAAACCTAAAGAAGAAAGCACCATTCAGAGGGTTGACAGTAATAAGCAGGCTCTGGTGATATGGATGTCTATAGTCTATATTCATCTAGGAATCAAGGTTGAGCATTGTTCCCAGTATATGAAAATAATACATTTCATACAGCAGAATTGCTACAGTGTCAGTTGTCCTTAATAAACTGCTCAAAGACAATATTTCATATATGAGTGAACATGCTTTATGCAGCACAGAAAAGGTATGATTGTTACAAACCGACTCGAAAACTGCTTTATGTTATGAATCTATAATCATAGCTATTCCTATAAATAACAGAGAACAGTGGTGGTTATTGTACCATTATATAGTGGTTAGAGATGAGCGAAGGGTTCCAAAATCCGATTCCGCTGCTTCACCGAACTTTACAAAAAAATTTGCTTTGCAACGAATTTATTTGTAAGTAGTGGGTGCATTGACAGGGAGTGGTGATTGCGCCGATCCCCCTCATTGTACCCCTCACATGCCACATTCATAGCTGATCGCGGCAACTGACAGTAATAACAGTGTTAAATTAAAATATAACAAAAAAAAAATCATACTTACCTCATCTATTGCTTGCAACGAGCTGGCCACCTCCGCCGTCATATGTAACCGCACACAAGATTTTGAGGGAGATCTTCAAGCAAGATGGTGGAAGCTGGCCCGTCATGACTAAATGAATGAAGTGGCATGATTCTTTTTGTTTTTTACACTATTTCAAGTAAAATCGTTTCGCTAACACGAAGCACAAGGAAATTCGGCTTCGCTGCAAATCAAATTTATCCTGAACTTCATGGGCTTCGATTCACTCAACATTAATAGTGGTCTTCAGGGGTGGACTGGCTATAGACTCCACAGGGAAATTTCCCTGTGGGCCGATGCCCAGAGGCCCTCCAAAGCCCTCCTCTTGGTTGGATACATAACTATCTGATGTTCAGAACTTCTCAGCATTAATTAATTGCTGGGAACATCAGGTACTTATGCACCTGGCCAACAGCTGCAGGTGCCCTCCTGAACTCAACTTACAAAGAACTTACCGTCCTTTGGTTCTGCTATGGTGGTATTTTGTGTTGCACTATAGTTTTGCAGGACTTGCCTACTTGTGTTGCTACGTCTTCTGTCAATTTGAACCCGTCTAGAACATGGGGCCACTTTTAATTTTTTTTCCAGAGCTACTTTAATTTCCCAGTCTGCCCCTGGTGGTCTTGTATAAAGTCCTAACACCAGCTAAAATCCACTTATTGTATTCAACTCTCAATCCCCCCCATGACGAGAGAGGTGGCTGCTCGTGTATGTTTACCCTCCATTATGGTTTATGGAAGATCTAGAAACAGCCCAGTTTACATGTGACTAGAGACGAGCGAACATGCTCGTAACGAATGGTGAGGACGACGGATCCGGATGCCTGCGCCCATGCGAGCGCAGGGGAGCCGAGCGCTACAGTGCTCGTTACGAGCACGTTCGCTCATCTCTACATATGACCCATTTACTGTAGAGGCTGCATGTGCTCATATGACCTCCTCTCTTTAACAAATGGGATCATTATTGTCTATGAGACATAGGGGGAGATTTATCAAAACTGGTGTAAAGGAAAACTGGCTTAGTTTCCCATAGAACCAAGATTTCACTTTACATTTTTCAGGGCTCCTTTGGAAAATGAAAGGTGGGATTTCATTGGTTGCTATGGGCAACTAAGCTGTTTCTTAGAGGCAACCACCTGACAGCACATCAAACACAATGCTGTCCATTGTCTAGTGGCTGTGCTTGGTATTGCAGCCAGAGCCCATTCACTTGAATGGGACTGAGCTGTGCATAAAGTAGATCACATGACCAATGAAAGTGACGATACTGGCCTATGAAGAGACTGTGGCAGTCACCGGTTTTGGTCACTTGAAACAGCTGACAGGCAGGGGATGCTGGGATATGGATCCTGAGGATAGATCATCAACATTACATTGCCAGGAAAACAATTTTACAAATATGTTGGTTGCGGGACATATAAATTTGCTCTGATCGGTGCACACCTTATTCACCTGCTGGAGATTGTCTTCAGGAGGATTTTTTTTCTTTTTGGGGACATATTAGTATTGTGGAAGGTTCGGATGTATTCTAAGATATGGCTATATTACATCTGCTATATTGTACACGGAAACTAATTAGATTATGTGTTACCACGGCTATGGGGTATGCACAATTTGATGGAGAAGAAGCTGAAACCATGTGGAGTAAGTGACCCGAAATCTCATTTTTGTTATATACACATTAGTGCTAGAACCTGCCATTCATTGATGGTCCAAGAGATTGGCAAGCATACTGGTGTAGAATATATTAATTAGCTTGTTCTTCTGTGATGTTAACTGTCCATGGGGGAATCACCATATACAAACATATATATACTGTATATATATATATATATATATATATACAGTAAAGACCAAAAGTTTGGACACACCTTCTCATTCAAAGAGTTTTCTGTATTTTCATGACTATGAAAATTGTAGATTCACACTGAAGGCATCAAAACTATGAATTAACACATGTGGAGTTATATACTTAACAAAAAAGTGTGAAACAACTGAAAATATGTCTTATATTCTAGGTTCTTCAAAGTAGCCACCTTTTGCTTTGATTACTGCTTTGCACACTCTTGGCATTCTCTTGATGAGCTTCAAGAGGTAGTCACCTGAAATGGTTTTCACTTCACAGGTGTGCCCTGTCAGGTTTAATAAGTGGGATTTCTTGCCTTATAAATGGGGTTGGGACCATGAGTTGTGTTGGGCAGAAGTCAGGTGGATACATAGCTGATAGTCCTACTGAATAGACTGTTAGAATTTGTATTATGGCAAGAAAAAAGCAGCTAAGTAAAGAAAAACGAGTGGCCATCATTACTTTAAGAAATGAAGGTCAGTCAGTATGAAAAATTGGGAAAACTTTGAAAGTGTCCCCAAGTGCGGTCGCAAAAACCATCAAGCGCTTCAAAGAAACTGGCTGACATGAGGACCGCCCCAGGAAAGGAAGACCAAGAGTCACCTCTACCGCGGAGGATAAGTTCATCCAAGTCACCAGCCTCAGAAATCGCAGGTTAACAGCAGCTCAGATTAGAGACCAGGTCAATGCCACACAGAGTTCTAGCAGCAGACACATCTCTGCAACAACTGTTAAGAGGAGACTGTGTGCAGCAGGCCTTCATGGTAAAATAGCTGCTAGGAAACCACTGCTAAGGACTTGTTTGGGCTAAAGAACAAAAGGAATGGACATTAGACCAGTGGAAATCTGTGCTTTGGTCTGATGAGTTCAAATTTGAGATCTTTGGTTCCAACCACCGTGTCTTTGTGTCGCAGAAAAGGTGAACAGATGGACTCTAAATGCCTGGTTCCCACCGTGAAGCATGGAGGAGGAGGTGTGATGGTGTGGGGGTGCTTTGCTGGTGACACTGTTGGGGATTTATTCAAAATTGAAGGCATACTGAACCAGCATGGCTACCACAGCATCTTGCAGCGGCATGCTATTCCATCCGGTTTGCGTTTAGTTGGACCATCATTTATTTATCAACAGGACAATGACCCCAAACACACCTCCAGGCTGTGTAAGGGCTATTTGACCAAGAAGGAGAGTGATGGGGTGCTACGCCAGATGACCTGGCCTCCACAGTCATCAGACCTGAACCCAGTCGAGATGGTTTGGGGTGAGCTGGACCTCAGAGTGAAGGCAAAAGGGCCAACATGTGCTAAGCATCTCTGGGAACTCCTTCAAGACTGTTGGAATACCAATTCAGGTGACTACCTCTTGAAGCTCATCAAGAGAATGCCAAGAGTGTGCAAAGCAGTAATCAAAGCAAAAGGTGGCTACTTTGAAGAACCTAGAATATGAGACATATTTTCAGTTGTTTCACTATTTTTTGTTAAGTATATAATTCCACATGTGTTAATTCATAGTTTTGATGCCTTCAGTGTGAATCTACAATTTTCATAGTCATGAAAATACAGAAAACTCTTTGAATGAGACGGTGTGTCCAAACTTTTGGTCTGTACTGTATATATATATATATATATAATATATAAAGCTGAGTGTATGTGTGTGTATGTCCGCTAAAAGAATCCGCACCATCACAGCTACAATCATGAAATTTGGCACGCGGGTACATCAGGTGTCCGGGAAGGTTTTAGAACGAGTCTCAGCTCTCCAGGACGTACCGTTCCTGAGATATTCCCAAAAAATGCGTTAGCCAATAGAAGCCTGGTCACATGACCCTTATCAGCCAATAGAAGCTCACAGGCAGTTAGCCTCCACACACATCAGGTTTCCGTAACAACCTGGCCAGTTCACTGCTATAGGTCTGCTTTAAAGGAGCAGAGCGCTGTGGATGACACTGTTAAAGAGGTATTTCGGCTACCATAAATATACTTTATGTTTTAGACTAATTCATCATCAATCATTACCTCATATAATGTAAATTTCACATATTTACAGTTCAGTAGTAATAAAAGATGTTTTCTTCCACTGCTACCCACTTTCCGCCTAAATTACTATGGCATCGACCTGTAATTGAGGCCATCTTCAAAAGGAGGACTTAAAAGCCCCACCCCCAGATCCCACTAAGTCACGCCCGTGACTCAGTCAGACCACGCCCCTTCCAAGCCACATTTGACCAGGATTGAAAAAATGAAGGTAAAAATCACCTTCTGTCAGCTGCAGGGGAGGGAGGAGGGTGACTTTCTCCCTGCAGCTCATGCTCAGACTGCACAGTGCTGCTGTCTGAGAGTGAGCTGTTCAAACGGACATCCCTGTGTCCATCCAGGCCCTGCGCATGACAGAGGACAGGGAGTCTGAAAGCCAGAGTCCCCCCAACGTGAAGCTGGGCCACCGGTCCCCATGATGCCACACCCCTAAACACGAGGCCACACCCCCTGGTTCCATGAAGACACAGAGGAAAAGCTGTCTGAGTGTGAGCTACTGAAAGGGTGGACATCCCTGTGTCTCTCCAGGCACTGCGCTGGACAGGGAGTCTGAAAGCCAGACTCTCCAGCCTAAAACCAGACCTCTGGCCACCCTAGGAGCAGGCTGATGTTAGGGTGGCCAGATGTCCGGCTTTAGGCTGGACAGTCCGGTTTTCTCGCTACCTGTTCTCCGTCCAACGCAGTGCCTGGACAGACACAGGGATGTCCACCCTTTTAGCAGCTCACGCTCATAAAGCTTCTCCTCCGTGTCTTCACGGAGCCAGGGGGCTTGGCCTCATGTTTAGTGGTGTGGTTTCATGGGAACCGGGGGCACTGCTTCACTTTTGGGGGCATGGCCGGTGAGGACTGGCTTTCCGGAATGAAGACAGTGGCCACCCTAGCTGCTGTGGAGGTCACAGTTAAAGTGGAGGGCGCTGTGGATGTTACTGTTAAGGGGCGGTTACTGTAGAGGTCACTCTCGATATCTTTTAACGACACACACACAAACATTAAATGAAATAAATTACATATACCCGGGCGAAGCCGGGTCCTTCAGCTAGTATTATATAAAGCTGAGTGTATGTGTGTGTGTGTATGTCCGCTAAAGGAATCCGCACCGTCGCAGCTACAATCACGAAATTTGGCACACAGGTACATCAAGTGTCCGGGAAGGTTTTAGAATGGGTCTCAGCTCTCCAGGACGTACTGTTCCTGAGATATTCCCAAAAAATGCATTAGCCAATAGAAGCCTGGTCACATGACTCTTATCAGCCAATAGAAGCTCACAGGCAATTAGTCTCCACACACACCAGGCTTCCATAACAACCTAGCCAGTTCACTGCTGTAGGTCTGCTTTAAAGGGGCAGAGCGCTGTGGATGACACTGTTAAAGGGATATTCCGGTTACCATAAATATAACTTATGTTTTAGACTAACTCATCATCAATCATTACCTAATATAATGTAAATTTCACATATTTACCGTTCAGTAGTAATAAAAGATGTTTTCTTTCACTGCTACCCACTTTCCTCCTAAATTACTATGGCATCGACCTGTAATTCAGGCCACCTTCAAAAGAAGGACTTAAAAGCCCCAACCCCAGGTCCCACTAAGTCACGTCCCCTTCCACACCGCATTTGACCGGGATTGAAGAAATGAAGGTAAAAATCAACTTCTGCCAGCTGCAGGGGAGGGAGGGAGTGTCACTTTCTCCCTGCAGCTGATTCTCAGACTGCACAGTGCTGCTGTCTGAGAGTGCTGTTCCAAAGGACATCCCTGTGTCCATCCAGGCCCTGCGCATGACAGAGGACCGGAAGTCTGAAAGCCAGACTGTCCAGCCTCTCCTCAACGTGAAGCCGTGCCACCAGTCCACATGATGCCACACCCCTAAACACAAGGCCATGCCCCCTGTTTCCGTGAAGACACGGAGGAGAAGCTGTCTGAGCGTGAGTTACTGAAAGGGTGGACATCCCAGTGTCTGTCCAGGCCCTGCGCTGGATGGTGGACAGGGTGTCTGAAAGCCAGACTGTCCAGCCTAAAACCAGACCTCTGGCCACCCTAGGGGCAGGCTGATGTTAGGGTGGCCAGATGTCCGGCTTTAGGCTGGACAGTCCAGTTTTCTGGCTTCCTGTTCTCCGTCCGGCGCAGTGCCTGGACGGACGAAGAGATGTCCACCCTTTCAGTAGCTCACGCTCAGACAACTTCTCCTCCGTGTCTTCACGGAGCCAGGGGGCATGGCCTCATGTTTAGTGGTGTGGCTTCATGGGAACTGGGGGTGCTGCTTCACGTTTGGGGAAATGGCTTGTGAGGTCCGGCTATCTGGGGTGAAGACAGTGGCCACCCTAGCTGCTGTGGAGGTCACAGTTAAAGGGGAGGGCGCTGTGGATGTTTCTGTTAAGGGGCAGGCTGCTGTGGAGGTCACTGTTAAAGGGGCGGGCACTGTAGAGGTCACTCTCGATATCTTTTAACGACACACACACACAAACATTAAATGAAATAAATTAAATATACCCGGGAAAAGCCGGGTCCTTCAGCTAATATATATATATATATATATATATATATATATATATATTTTTTTTTTTTTATTCATTTATGTCATGTTTGAAAAAGGCTAGGCCATAGCCGAAACGTTGCTTGTAGTAAATGATTAAACTAAGCCATTTGTAGGAAATGCTGACGTCACACACTTCTTTATCTACTATCACAAGGATACATAATCAGTATTTAAATTGTGAAAAGTATTAGACTGCTATTTTCCTATATATATCAATTTTATGTTATTTTCCAGTAGTAAAATCCAATGATTTCTAGTCACCTCTCTGTTATGTGTCCTGGTTTATGTCTATTTTCATTTTACAGCTAGAGAAAGTGTGACCATAGAATGAGTAGTGATTGATATTCACCAATGTACTCTTTGTAGAAGGGGAATATAAAATAAAGTGATAATGCAGTCCTCACAGCAGCACGATACAAAGTGCAACATTTTAATGAAAGTCGAAGACACCAGTGCAGATGCAATTGCATCGCTTCCCGTGTCAGCAGGCTGATCCTGAGGTGTGCCTACAAGCTTCCACATTATTTATGGGGTGCCTGGTATGTTATGCAAACGTAGACACTTCCAGAATTCTCTGCTGAATTTCTAATGAGATCTACTTTGCAGCCAAGCACAGAAGCAGCATTAGAAGTGGACAGCCCATCATCACAACTTTCTGACAAGAGCTTCACCTCTAGAACAAAACACTGCAGTCAGATGAAAGCTACTCCTTTGTTCACGTATTTCTGCATATTGACACAAAAAATGCGTATTTTTTTTTTTTTTTTAGTTTGAAGGGTCATCCAGGGAATATGTCTTAATGCAGAAGTGGTGTGTCATTTATCACATTGAATATGCAAGACAGATTTATCTTTAGAAAGCAGAGTGCTGTAACTTCTGGCCAGAATGTGCCAGACGATGGAAAAGTGCTCAGTGTGTTCCGAAGTTTCTGCATCACTGCGTTACACCTAGAAGATGGTAGGTTCAGAAAGATGTCAACAATGCATCTTCCTTACAAGGAAATATTCTTTCAATATTCTTTATACAGGCAAATTATCTGGAAACAGAAATTGTGGGAACGTTTGTTGCCCAAAAATTAGCCCAAAAATGGTGCAGTCTGATAGGGCCCTTAGTTGTATGTGAGTTGCGTCAGGCAGATTTATTTCCTAGGCTGAGCCTCACTCGGCTTGCCTTGAGCAATGTTCAGAGGTAACTCCATTTATGTGCCCCAGACCAGAACAATCAGTCAAGATCATAAATCCTTGGGAAAGGAAAATGGTATTTTCTATCCTGTTATACAGTACATTTTTTGAGAGGTATGTTTTGTGGGATTCAAGCTAAGTATAATAAATTGATTCTCTCTATATAGCTCAATCTATCTCACATAACAGTACGTCTGGATCAATCGACATCAGGGCTGCATTACAGGTTATGGATACCTTTATCATGCTAGAAGATATTTTACATATGTTAGTAGTTACTAGTGTTGGGTGAGCATGCTTGGCCGAACACTATATTCGGTCGAAAAACTGGGGGTCAGTCAGCACATCCAAGTATGCAGGTGCACGTCACACAGGTGTGGCTGCAAAATAAAATGGTAAAACATAGAAGGTGCAACAGCACTCAGCGAACACAGACAGCAAATCGAATACATATAATACCGCCATACTCACCATCTACACGATGCTTGCGCTACATTGTAAATGTGAGATTCTTGGCAGATAACTTTATATAAAAAAGCTATCTGTGCCCGTCTGCCATACCAAGGTATTCGATTTGCTGTCTGTGTTCGCTGAGTGCTGTTGCACCTTCTATGTTTTACCATTTTATTTTGCAGCCACACCTGTGTGACGTGCACCTGCATACTTGGATGTGCTGACTGACCCCCAGTTTTTCTTGCAGTTTAGGTGGAGGCGTGGCTGACTCCACCACCATTTCGGTCGTGCACTCCTAACTAACCTGTCTGCCTTACCTATTGATTTTAATTAGTGCTAGTATAAAGCTTTGCCCTGCTCTCCTTATATGCATTTGGAGGCCTAACTGGTACCAGGAGAGGTGGAACAGAGTTGGCTCAGCATTATATGGAACCTGTATTCCTTGAGCGTTATGGCTTTTTAGGTTCCCGTCTTAAAGAGATCGCCTTGGTATGGCAGACGGGCACAGATAGCTTTTTTATATAAAGTTATCTGCCAAGAATCTCACATTTACAATGTAGCGCAAGCATCGTGTAGATGGTGAGTATGGCGGTATTATATGTATTCGATTTGCTGTCTGTGTTCGCTGAGTGCTGTTGCACCTTCTATGTTTTACTATATTCGGTCGAGCATGGTTATGCTCGGCACAACGGGGTGTTCGGCGCCATGCTCGAGTAACCTCCCCGCACGTTTCTTAGCTGCCACGCAGCCAATCAGCGTGCGGGGAGATACTGACATTCACTGTAATGCAGTAGCAATGTCGGCTACTGGCATTACAGTGATTGGCTGGCCGGGAACGCGTCATCGGGTGCTATATAGCACCTGGTGACATGTAACCCGGCTCAGTCTGAGTCAGGGAGAGCTGCTGCAAGGAGGAACAGATAGGGTAGGGATAGAAATTGGCTAGGCAGGGCTGGTTTTTCAGTTTAAAAGACCCAAAAGTCCTTTTAAGGACTATTGTTATATCTGGCTGCAATATTTTTTTTGGGAGGGAGGGCAAAAATAGCGCAAGTTTGCCTGACCTTAACACCACCTGCGCAGTGTGTGCTGTATAACGTTTGTGTATCCTAAATACTGACATCCGGTGTATTTTTTTCTGCTGCTAATCAAGGCGACATTACCTGCGCTGCATCTGCTGTATAACTTTTGCGCAAGGAGGGACAGATAGTGTAGGGATAGAAATTGGCTAGGCAGGGCTAGTTTTTCTGTTTAAAAGACCCAAAAGTTGTTTTAAGGACTATTGTTATATCAGGCTGCAATATACATTTTTGGGGGGGCAAAATTGCCTTACCTTAACACCACTGCTGCTATACAGCACTGTTAATAATGACTTGCTAAACCCGTTAACGAGACGTGATAACTAAGTCTACAGTGTTAATCAATACAGGGAACCCCCCTTTTGGTGGGATAACTAAAAGTGTTATCTCCCCTTAAGTCATGTTAACCAATGCTACAACGTCTGTATAACGTTTGTGTATCCTAAATACCTGACATTCGGTGTAATTTTTTCTGCCGCTAATCAAGGTGACATTACCGGCGCAGCGTCTGCTGTATAACATTTGTGTATCCTAAATACCTGACATCTGGTGTAGAGATGAGCGAACATACTCGTCCGAGCTTGGTGCTCGTTCGAGTATTAGGGTACTCGTAAGTGCTCGCTGCTCGGACGAGTATCTCGCCATACTCGAGGAAATGGCAACTTCCACATCGTGCTTTTTTGGCGCCTAAAAACACAGCCAATCACAAGCCAGGAGACTCTACAGTACACCCAGCATCACGTGGGGCCCTTACATGTCGATAGCAGGGGTTGGCTGGCCTGATCAGGTGACCCTGGAATATACTACCGACTGGCCGCGGCGCTCGGCTCAGATGCCGTCTGGATGTCGTTAGGGATAGAGCTGCTGCCTTTCAGGGAGAGTGTTAGGGCCTGCATTTAGTTGTCTGTTAGGCAGGGATCACCCACAAAGAACCCAACAGCCCTTCTAAGGGCTAGAAGACATTTTATTTATTTTTTTTTGTCACTTGGCTGGCTGGCACTAGTAGTGCAGCTATCGCCATATCTAACCCTGTTTTTTTTTATTGTTCTATCTCAGTGATACAAATCCATTGCACACAGCACTGTGGAACCATTCTGTGTGTCACAGTTCAGCACTGACTCACTCCAATCCATATATACTGTCCAGGTGACACTTTCTGTACGTCACATAATACAACCAAGTCATTTGCTACCAATATCATCTACCGCTTGATCCAGAAAACTCTCTGTGCGACATTTGTCTGGGTCGCAGACTAAATAGCCACCGTTAACAGGGTGTCAGTCAGTTCTACCATATTTCCTGCACGTCACGTTCCCAAAAAAACAAAATATAAAAAAAAAAATATTTTTTCAGTTGTTTTAGCTCAGTGATACAAATCCATTTGACTCAGCTGTGTGTAACCTTTCTGTGTGTCGCAGTTCAGCACATTCGCTCCCATCCGTATATACTGTCCAGGTGACACTTTCTGTACGTCACACAATACAACCAAGTCATTTGCTACCAATATCATCTACCGCTTGATCCAGAAAATTCTCTGTGCGACATTTGTCTGGGTCGCAGACTAAATAGCCACCGTTAACAGGGTGTCAGTCAGTCCTACCATAGTTCCTGCACGTTACGTTCCCAAAAAAACAAAATATATAAAAAAAAAAAAATTTTTCAGTTGTTTTATCTCAGTGATACAAATCCATTTTACTCAGCTGTGTGTAACCTTTCTGTGTGTCACAGTTCAGCACACTCGCTCCAATCCGTATAATCTGTCCAGGTGACACTTTCTGTACGTCACTTAATTCTACCGGACTTAATTTTTTTTTTTTTTTTATCATACACCTATATACAAAAAATGTTGAACCCCAGGGCTAAGGGTCGAGGGCGAGGGCGTGGGCATTCAATTACTGCAGGGGGCAGAGGCCGTGGTCCTGGGCAGGGTGAGACAGTACCCGCTGATGAGGGAGCAGGGGAATTCCGCAGAGCTACACTCCCTAGCTTCATGTCTCAACTTACAGGGACACGTGGTAGAGGACTGTTGAAACCACAACAGTGCGAACAGCTGATGTCGTGGATTGCGGACAATGCTTCAAGTAATTTGTCCACCAGTCAGTCTTCCACGCAGTCCACCCACGTTACCCAAGAAAGCACTCCTATGGCTCCTCCACCTCAACCTCCTTCCCCCCAGTCTGCCCCCTCCCAGGAAAATTTGGAATGCGATCCGGCATACTCTCAGGAACTGTTTTCTGGACCCTTCCCAGAGTCACAAACCACTTCTCAGGTTGCTGCTGACCTCGTTCCCGATGCCCAAGTTTTCCAACTGTCGCAGTCTGTGGGTGATGATGATGATGATGATGACAATGTTGAGTTAGTGGAAGAAGTTTGTAAAGAGGTGTCGGACGATGAGGAGACACGGTTGTCAGACAGTGGTGAAGTTGTTGTTAGGGGAGGAATTCCGAGGAGGGAGCAGACTGAGGAATCGGAGGATGACGAGGTGACTGACCCAAGCTGGGTTGATATGCCGAGTGAAGACAGTGCTTCTGAGGCGGAGGCGAGTGCTGCACCAGAACAGGTTGTAAGAGGCAGTGGTGTGGCCAGAGGGAGAAGCAGGGCCAGAGCTGGTGCATCAGCAGCAACTGTTCCACGTAGTGAAGCTCCCGTGGCGAGGCCTAGATGTTCGCAAGTCTGGAGGTTCTTTAAAGAAAGTGAGGATGACCGACGGACTGTGGTGTGCAACCTGTGCCACACCAGGATCAGCAGGGGTGCCACCACTACTAACCTAACCACCACCAGCATGCGCAGGCATATGAGTGCTAAACACCCCACTCAATGGAACCAAGGCCGTTCACTACCTCCTGCGGGTCACACCACTGCTCCTTCCCCTGTGTCACTCGCTGCCTCTGCTAGTCAACCCCCCGCGTCACTCGCTGCCTCTGCTAGTCAACCCCCTGCCCAGGACCACGGCACGAGCGCCTCCCGCCGGAAAAGATCCTCCACAGCGTCCACCAACGTGTCCCAGCGCAGTGTTCAGCTGTCTTTACAGCAGATGCTGGAGCGCAAGAGGAAATACAGTTCCACCCACCCACATGCCCAAGCCCTCAACGTCCACATTGCTTAGCCTGGAGATGCTGCCCTATAGGCTGGTAGAGACCGAGGCCTTTCGAAATCTCATGGCGGTGGCTGCCCCTCGGTATTCCGTCCCCAGCCGCCACTATTTTTCCCGATGTGCCGTCCCAGCCCTACACCAGCACGTGTCACAGAACATTATCCATGCCCTGACCAACGCTGTTTCTGAGAAGGTCCACCTAACCACGGACAGGTGGACAAGTGCTGACGGGCAGGGACACTATATCTCACTGACGGCACATTGGGTTAACTTGGTGGAGACTGGGACCGAGAATGACCCTGGGGCCGCTCATGTACTGCCCACACCGAGGATTGCGGGGCCTACCTCGGTCACGGTCTCTCAGACGTACTATGCCTCCTCCTCCTCCGACCCGTCCTCCTCCACCGAATTACCATCCGTGGGCACGGCGCCTTCAGTCGGTAGCTCTAGGCGCAGCAGCAGTGCCGTGGGTAAGCGCCAGCAGGCGGTGCTCAAACTGCTGAGCTTAGGTGACAAAAGGCACACCGCCCAAGAGCTGTTACAGGGCATCACGGCGCAGACCGATGTGTGGCTGGCACCGCTGAACCTCAAGCCAGGTATGGTTGTGTGTGACAACGGGCGTAACCTGGTGGCGGCTCTGCAACTCGGCAGACTGACACATGTGCCATGCCTGGCCCACGTGTTCAATCTTATAGTTCAGCGTTTCCTCAAGACATACCCCAATCTGTCTGATTTGCTCACCAAGGTGCGCCGCATCTGTGCGCATTTCCGCAAGTCGAGCACAGATGCTGCCACTCTCAGGGCAGCGCAGCGCCGCCTACAACTGCCCGCTCACCGACTGTTGTGCGATGTGCCCACGAGATGGAATTCCACATTAAACATGTTATCCAGAGTTTACCAGCAGCGCAGAGCGATTGTAGACTGCCAGATGTCATCTTCCACCAGAACTGGTAGTCAGGTCTCTCAGATTCCTCAAGTCTACAATGAGGAGTGGACGTGGATGTCTGATATCTGCCAGGTGTTGAGCAACTTTGAGGAGTCAACACAGATGGTCAGCGGCGATGCCGCCATTATCAGCCTCACCATCCCGCTGCTTTGCCTGTTGAAAAACTCACTGCTCAGCATCAAGTTGGATGCTTTGCGCTTGTCACCAGAGACGGTGGAGGAAGATACGTCGCTTGATAGCCAGAGCACCCGCCGGTCTGTTTCTCAGCGCGTATCGGAGGAGGGGGATGAGGATGAGGAGGAAGAGGAGGAGAATGTCGGCGAGACAGTAGAGGGTACCAGTGCTCAGTCCTTAACTCTTGAGCGTGTATGGGCTGAAGAGGAGGACTTGGAGGAGGAGGAGGAGGAGGAGGAAATGGAGAGTCAGGTCAGTGAGTAGAGGGAATTCTTGCGTGTTGGGACTCTGGCGCACATGGCAGACTTCATGTTAGGCTGCCTATCCCGTGACCCTCGCGTTAGAAGAATTTTTTCAAACACCGATTACTGGGTGTTCACTCTCCTGGACCCACGGTACAAGCAGAACCTTTCCACTCTCATCCCTGCAGAGGAAAGGAGTATGAGAGTGAATAGGTATCAACAGGCCCTGGTGCACAAGCTGAAACAATTCTTCCCATCTGATGCCGCTAGCGGCAGAGGGCATGGTTCTGTGGGCCAAGTAGCGGGGGAGAGGAGGCGAGCAGGCAGCTTGTCCAGCACTGGCAGGGGAACGCTCTCCAAGGCCTTTGCCAGTTTTATGTCACCCCAGCAAGACACTGTCACCTGTCCCCAGTCTAGGCAGAGTAGGGGGGAGCTGTACAGAAAGATGGTGAGGGAGTACCTAGCTGACCATACCAACGTCCGTAGCGATCACTCTGCTCCATACAACTACTGGGTTTCAAAGCTGGACACGTGGCCTGAACTGGCGCTGTACGCCTTGGAGGTGCTGGCCTGCCCTGCCGCTAGCTTTCTGTCAGAGCGGGTATTCAGTGCAGCTGGTGGCGTCATCACCGATAAGCGTACACGCCTGTCAACTGACAGCGCTGACCAGCTGACGCTTATTAAAATGAACAAAGCCTGGATTTCACCGGAATTCAAATCTCCTCCAGGGGAAAGCAGCTAAAGATTTAAATAACTTATGTATCCGATTCCTCCTCTCTACTCCTCCTCCTACTCCTCCTCCATATCGTCTTTGCCTAATGCTGACCCAAAAAACGCCATTTTTTAGAGGTCCAACTGGCACTCTTTTAGCACAATTTTTCAGGAGGGCCCC
>ONZH01000548.1:0-48206 GCA_900303285.1 Rhinella marina | reverse complement strand
ACCAGCAAAGCACCCCACACCATCACACCTCCTCCTCCATGCTTCACGGTGGGAACCAGGCATGTGGAGTCCATCCGTTATTCTTTTCTGCCGTCCGCACAAAGACATGGTGGTTGGAACCAAGATCTCAAACTTGGACTCATCAGACCAAAGCACAGATTTCCACTGGTCTAATGTCCATTCCTTGTGTTCTTTAGCCCAAACAAGTCTGTTCTGCTTGTTGCCTGTCCTTAGCAGTGGTTTCCTAGCAGCTATTTTACCATGAAGGCCTGCTGCACACAGTCTCCTCTTAACAGTTGTTGTACAGATGTGTCTGCTGCTAGAACTCTGTGTGGCATTGACCTGGTCTCTAATCTGAGCTGCTGTTAACCTGCGATTTCTGAGGCTGGTGACTCGGATGAACTTATCCTCCGCAGCAGAGGTGACTCTTGGTCTTCCTTTCCTGGGGCGGTCCTCATGTGAGCCAGTTTCTTTGTAGCGCTTGATGGTTTTTGCGACTGCACTTGAGGACACTTTCAAAGTTTTCCCAATTTTTCAGACTGACTGACCTTCATTTCTTAAAGTAATGATGGCCACTCGTTTTTCTTTACTTACCTGCTTTTTTCTTGCCATAATACAAATTCTAACAGTCTATTCAGTAGGACTATCAGCTGTGTATCCACCTGACTTCTGCCCAACACAACTCATGGTCCCAACCCCATTTATAAGTCAAAAAATCCCACTTATTAAACCTGACAGGGCACACCTGTGAAGTGAAAACCATTTCAGGGGACAACCATACATACATATAAGAAAAGAGGGGATGTTGGCTCTCTTCTCCCAATCCCTATGAAAAAGGTGCTCCGTCAGTATTGGTACACCCTACCAATAAATATTCAACGTATAGAGAGGATAGTAATGACGGGCACTCATTATCTGGATTTGCATACAGAAATATAATTACATTTATTTACTTAAAAGCACTCTGCAATAATTGCCTCTAAAATATAAAATAAAAACAATCCAAATAAAACAAAGTTATTTAGCAAAAGTTCGCAGGCAAATTCAGTTCTGATTGCTGAAAACCGATATCTGTCCACTTGGAGCACATTCACTAGGTGTATATAGCGATATGTGCAAAGAAGAAGGACGGGTATAAGTAAAAACTAAGCAAGTTGTTAGTATGCCGATGTAGCACGACATTATTGCAACCAACCCTCTGAAACATAAGGTATAATACCAGAGATATACCCAATGTGAAGACAAGTTTGGAGAAAAATTTTAAATACCGGAGTCCAACTAAAGTGCGGAATCTTTGGAGTGTATGATCCTGCTGGGCTCTCTTTGCCTCATTGCCTCCGAGTATTGGACTTTGCAAATGAACTTGTGAAGACACAGGGAAAAGGGGGAGACGCTGATACACTCGCGGTTTCCCAATACTTACCGATACCCTATTGTGAATAGCGGATATACGAACAGCGCGGGGCGTGCCAACCTATATATTGCATCGCTGTGTACACTCCACAGCTTCGTATCTGCCGTTTTCCAACACCTGCCGATACCTCGTTGCAAATAGCGGAGATACGAACAACACGAGGCATATCGGCGTGCATACTCCATTTCCCTGCAACATCGGGATTTAATGATAATGGATTGTTACTGAAATCAAGAAGATCGCCATAGGAGTACAGATAAGTACAAGCAATACAAATTATAATATTGGATGTATACACAGTGATACAAGTGATGGATGAATATTGAACTAGTATCAACACGTGGGACGCCACGAGTGATACACAATTTTGTGCCTACATTCAGCAACAACTGTTCTGATTTATATACCGTATATTTTTATTTTTTGTTTTTTCACTGTGCTACATCGGCATACTAACAACTTGCTTAGTTTTTACTTATACCCGTCCTTCTTCTTTGCACATATCGCTATATACACCTAGTGAATGTGCTCCAAGTGGACAGATATCGGTTTTCAGCAATCAGAACTGAATTTGCCTGCGAACTTTTGCTAAATAACTTTGTTTTATTTGGATTGTTTTTATTTTATATTTTAGAGGCAATTATTGCAGAGTGCTTTTAAGTAAATAAATGTAATTATATTTCTGTATGCAAATCCAGATATTGAGTGCCCGTCATTACTATCCTAACCATACATACATGTCTCTGGATTCTGTCCGCTGTCCTGTCACTACAAAAAAAAAAAATTGCATTTTTTTCCTTGCCAAGCTGGTGCATTGAAGCTTATCGCGTATGTATACAGGTTTAGTTCCGTGAACTATGGAAATGTTTCTTAAAGGGGCATTCCAGGAGCAAACTATCCCCTCTCCACTGCATAGGGGGTAACTGTTACATTGCGAGGTCTGACCGATGGGTCCCTCACCAATGAAGAGCATGGGGGTCCAGTGTTCCCCCATATACAGCGGCAGTCAAGTGTGCGTGCTGCTTCTCCATTCATCTGTATAGGACTCTCGGCAGTCCCATAGAGTTTGCATGGAGTGGAAATGCGCATGCTCGACTGCTGCTCTATTGGATCCACATTCTCCTGATCAGTGGGGGTCCCAGAGGTCAGACACCACACATCTAAAAAAGTTACAATATCTCCTATACCGTGGATATGGGATAACATGTTGTAATCAGAATACCCCTTTAAATGGCAATTTACTTATAATCATTAAAGGGGTTGTCTCATCTGATACAATGGGGGCATATCGCTAGGATATGCCTCCATTGTCTGATAGGTGTGGGAACGGAGCCCCACAAGGTGGTGGCTGGAGGACTCCGGTCCAGCCACCATCAAGCGATCTTTCCATAGAAGTAAATAGGAGTGCATCATGCATGACTGGCCACCGTTCCCATTCACTTCTATGGGCCTGACGGAAATAGCCGAGCCCTCCACCACTTTCGATATGCCCCCATTGTCTCAGAGGAGAAAACCCCTTTAACTGCATACAGTCACAATTATAGAATGTAATACAGTTCAAATACTGTACATACGGCTGTGAACACGCTCCATACCTCACCATACTATCCAAGCTCTTATTATTCCATGTACCTCCCAGCTACAGTAACCTTAAAGCCTATTATCATGGCATATGGAAGGTCCCCACCCCACAGATAATTACAGAGCGCTTCCTCTCCATACACAGTAAGGGCTACCACTTTGTGGCCAGAGTCCTAACAAACAAATCACTACAAGAAGAAAATGCCACGTACATGATCGGCACATCAACAAAACGGTATCCATGTAATGTAACGTAACATGCCCCACCGCCATGAGAGAATAGCTTAAAAACCCTGACAATGGACTACAAAAGAAGAAATCCAGTATAAATATGATAAAAAGAAGATAACGGCGTACTTATGTGCGCAAATAATAAATGACAATACATTCAATTACCAGTGACACCAGTATAAATGGATAGAAAATGCCAGTGTACACAGAACCTTCATCGGGCCACACAAGGGAGAATTGTCTTTTCTGATTTCATTCTCACTACTTTTGTCTGATGTTCTGTACAGAAATATCAGCACAATACATAATACATTGCATTTTCTTTGTTCTGAAACTGGTACTGCCCATGAAGCTTTCAGTTACACTTCTCCCCGATTAAAAACAGTTCTAGTTCAGAAATGAAAAAAAAAAGTTAAAGAGGACCTTTCACCTCTCCTTTGCCTGTTTAAATAGCTCCATGCATTCCCCATGTAATAACAAGTCTGGAACATCTATTCTTATGGCTCTATGTTGTGCCATTCCTTTATTATTTGCTAGAAGTTATGAATGAATTGCTATTTGCCTTCAGTAAGGGAACAGAGGGGAGGTGACCAGTTGGGGGTGTGTCCTGCACAGTCTCACTCTATCCAATCAGTGCTGCCATGTTCAGACTGTGCAGGTACACACCCCCAATTGGTTACCTCCCCTCTGTTCCCTTAGGCATCATGCACACAGCTGTGTTCCTCATCTGTGCCACTTGGATCCCGAATTCAAGACCTACAGAAAAGAACTTCATGGCACCATACTTTACCTATTACCTCTATGATTATATATGGAGACACATGGAAATTTCTTCTAAGGAAACAAAGTAGCATGCTACTACACATGCATGTCCTGTAGAATCAATGACCAGTTCTGCCGGGAGCCCCCCATAGCGTGTGACCAGTGACATGATGAAGGGGGCTGCTGGCACAGTTCTCTACAGCATGCTCTGATGCTCCCCCCTAGCCCTTCTTTACCTGCAGTGACGTACCGGGCTTTTCATGGGTATGCTAGGCCGAGGTTTCCACCTAGCAGTGAACCTGGTGACGTCACCGGCACTAATGGGCGATCTATAGAGAATGTCCATTAGTGCTGGTGATGTCACCAGGCTAGGGCAGCACTATAGACCGTCCATTAGTGTCGGTGATATCACCGGGATCACTGCTACGTGGAAGCCTCTGCCTAGCAGTGTGACAGCTCCTGCCCTGCACAATGCAGCGTAGGGCAATGAATAGCATCGGAGCAAGCTGAATGAGTGAAGAAGGGGTTATGGAGCTGAACCTGGACAACCCCTTTAATATTCCAGTATTCGCTTTCTGGCATAGGAACAGAATACAGGAACAGCAGGACATGGCATGTACTGGACACTGCGCCCAACTGATCCAATTCACTATAATGGGGTGAAGTTGGGCGTCTGTTGTGAATACCACCAGCATTTTGCTGGACAAAATATCACTCAGCAATGGAGGCTTCTACGGGAACAGCCAGACCCTTCATCAGGACAGCTCCCTGCTACCTGAGGCTCTGGTGGCAAGTCACACCTTGAAAACCTCACAACTTCAGGAAGAAGTGGAGCATGAACCGTGCAGCTCTGAAGATAACGGTATATTAGAAAGTTGCTTTATTTCACATTTCAACACCAATAAACATGTTTTGGTCGTCAGACAACCTTTTTAAAGGGCTAGAATCATGAAGAATGCTTTCCATATCTCAAATCTGCAAATTTTATACATTTAAGTTTTGTCAAATCTGTTGTACGAAACATTCAGAATCTCAATAAATAATATTTTTTAATTGAAAATATGGCTAGAAACCCCAGAACAGCTCACTGACTGTAAGTTTCAATCACAGGACTTTATGACAGCTATTATCAAATAGGAATAAATGGGCCTTGCAGACGGTGGGCTGCAGAACATCAGCGAGCGATCCTGACAAACGAGTATTTATACCTCCTCACATACAAATGATCCTCGCTTTACATAAAACAAATGTGTGCTGCTGGTAACTAATGAATGGCGCAGAGAGAAAAAAACGACTGATACAGGGAAACGTTAGCAATTTGGGGGCAGTTGAAGAAGTCTGTGACTATATGCAAAGAAGCAGCAGGTTTTGGAAAAGGCAAAAGTCTAAACTAACAAGAAACCTACTGCCATGATGCGTTAAAAGGGAGCTTGCAGTGGGCTTTCACCCGAAACCACTGCATCATTGTGCTCCTTACAGGGCATCTGTCAGCAGTTTTGTACCTATGACACTGGCTGACCTGTTACATGTGCACTTGGCAGCTGAAGACATCTGTGTTGGTCCCATGTTCCTATGTGCCCGCAATGCTGAGAAAAATTATGTTTTAATATATGCAAATAAGCCTCTAGGAGCAACAGGGGCGTTACCATTACACCTAGAGGCTCTGCTCTCTGCAACTGACACACCCTCTGCACTTTGATTGCCAGGACCAAGCAGGGAAAACATCATCATGCCTCGCCCTGTCAAAGTGCAGAGTGTGCAGCAGATGCAGAGAGAGCAGAGCCTATAGGTGTAATGACAACGCCCTTGTTGCTCCTAGAGGCTCATTTGCATATATGAAAACATCCTTTTTCTCAGCAATGCGGACACATATGAACACGGGACCAACACAGATGTCTTCAGCTGCCAAGCGCACACGTAACAGGTCAGCCAGTGTCATAGGTACAAAACTACTGACAGTTGCCCTTTAAAGGGGTTTTTTGGCAAGCATGGACATTCACCATTATGCTAAATAGCTAAGCCAGCGCTCTGATATTTTCATATCTCCCAGCTGCTCTCCCTTCATTTCAAGGCCCCATTCGGGAGTTAGGAGCGGGTCTCATAAGTGAGACCTGCAGCTGACATTTCTAGCATATCCTAGTGATATGTCACCAATGTTGAGATGGGAAAACCCCTTCAACCCCTTAACGCATAATGCTGTACATGTACGGCATTACGTGCCCACAATCTTAGGCTTAATTCAGACCTCCGTGGAGCACGGTCCATGAAAACCTGGACCTTGCTCCTTGTGAGGGCAGGAGCACACAGCGTCATTGGTTGCTATGACAACATGCGCTTCGTGAGGTCGCCGATGTACAATGATACACTGTACACACTCATATCGAGTGTATCAGTGTACAGTGGTGGCCTCATGAAGCGCACGGCGTCATAGCAACCAATGACGCCGTGTACTCCTGCCCTCAGAAGGAGCACGGTCCGGGTTTTCACGGCGTTTGAATTAAGCCTTATGGAGCGGGCTGCTGGGGCACCCAATCCCACCACACCTCGTCATTTAACCCATCAAATGACAAGTTCAGCACTGATCGTGGCATCTGTGGAGTTAGGCAGAGGGATGCGGCTCCCTCTGCCTTCTGATCTGAGCCCTCACAGTGAAATCATGCAATACCGATCGGTTACCATAGCAGCCTGGATGCTGCTGAAGCCTTACAGGCCTGCCATGGTGAGCTCCCTGCTGCTCTGTGCACGAGGCACAGCTCAACAGGGACAGTGTCAAAATCTTATTCACCCTAATAGATCTCTAAATATGAAAAGTTATGACTGTCATGTAAATGTTGATGCAAAGAAATTTTTTTGACTTTTTCAAAGGTTTTAGTAATTAACCCCTTCATGTATGGCGCTGGCTGGGACCTTAAACGTGGCGTCCACTCACTCATGCAGAGGACGACATGGCTGCCAGATGCTTGCTGTTTCATACTGCAGACACTCGTAGCTAAAGTCCGCAACTGGCAGTAATGCCAATCTCTGACTTTTAACCCTTCAGATGAATTAGCTAAAACACAGAAGCGTACGGGATTGGGAGAGCCGGATGCATTGTGCGGCAGCTTCAGTCCTCCAGAATGAAATGAAGCTGCCACGCATTAGTTCATATGGAGCCCCTCCATAGGAATACAGTGAAACTCTCATACATTCCATTCCAATGCAATGCAATATATATATATATTTTTTATTATTATTATTTTTTTAAATATAGGAATCACCCCCTTTCCCTAAAAATGTAAATAAAAAATGTAAACAATAAAAAAACCACACATCATGGGTATTGTCACATGCAAAAACGCCCATACTATTAAAATATAAAAAATATTTTTCCCATATGGCAAAACAGAAAATATTTTGCACACACAAGTTAAAAAAAGGGTTCAAAAAGTCTTACACACCACAGAATGGTATCAATGAAAAGAACAGATCGCACCACAAAAAACGAGCCCTGTAGCTCTGTACACATAACTACAAAAAAATTATAGCGGTCAGAATATGGCGCAGAAAAGAAAAAAAATATTTTTCAAAGTTTTCATTTTTTTGGTCAGTATTAAAATGCAAGAAAAACTATACATATGTGGTATCACGGTAATCGTACCGACCTGGAGAATTAAAGTAACAGGTCAGTTTTACCATATAGGGAACACAGTAAAATTTATTTCCTCCCATTTGGAATTTTTTTCCAGCTCCCCATTACATTGTATGCAATAATAAATGGTGGAGTTAGAAAGTGAAACTTGTCTCTGCAAAAAAAAGAAAAACAAGTCCTCATATGGTTATGTAAATGGAAAAATAAATCACCCTAGAAAGGCAAAGAGTGAAAAATGCAAAAACAAAAAATGCAAAAACAAAAGGGTTAAACAAAATAAAAACTACATAAGGTTGATAACGCTGCAATCACATTGAGCTACAGAATAAGGACATCATGTCATGTCAAAACCCCAAAAACCTTGGTGGAACTGTGTTTTTTTTTTTTCAATTTTACCCCACAAACAATTTTTTTCCCTATTTTCCAATACAAGACATGGTAGATTAAAGGGGTTGTCCGGGTTCAGAGCTGAACCCGGACATACCTTTGAATTCACCCAGGCAGCCCGCCTGAACAGGGCATCGGAGTATCCTATGCTCCGATGCCCTCCTTTGCCCTGCGCTAATTAGCGCAGGGCAAAGGCATTTAGCCCGGTTCCGGTGACGTACCGGGCTCTGCTAGGCAGAGGCTTCCGCCCGGCAGTGAGCCCGGTGACGTCACTGGCGCTGTTGGGCGGGCTTTAGCGCTGCCCTAGCCAGTAAAACGGCTAGGGCAGCGCTAAAGCCGGCCCATTACAGCCGGTGACATCACCAAACTCACTGCCAGGCGGAAGCCTCCGCCCGGCAGTGTGTTATGTGAATAAAAGAGCCCTTGCCCTGCGCGATCCAGCGCAGGGCAAGGGAGGGCATCGGAGCATGAGATGCTCGGATGCCCTGTTCTGGCGGGCTGCCTGGGTGAATATAAGGGTATGTCCAGGTTCAGCTCTGAACCCGGACAACCCCTTTAAATGATGGCATTAAAAAAAATTCATCTTGCCCTGCAAAAAATAAGCCCTCATTTGGCTATGTGAACGGATAAATATGAAAATTTATGACTACCGGAATGTGAGGAAGAAAAAAAATCAAAAATGCAAAAATTAAAATAGGCCCGGTCTTTAAAGGGGTTGTCTGGGTTATTTTTTTGTCCTTTGTATGTTTCTAACTTTATATCAGTACATTATACTACAATAAACACAATTTTGTATGTGTGTATATAAAGAGAGAGTGGGTGTGTGTATATATACAGTCATGGCCAAAAGTTTTGAGAATGACACAAATATTATATTTTCACATGATCTGCTGCCCTCTGGTTTTTATGTGTGTTTGTCAGATGTTTTTATTCACATACAGAAATATAATTGCAATCATATTATGAGTAACAAAAGCTTATATTGACAGTTAGAATGAGTTAATGCAGCAAGTCAATATTTGACCCTTCTTCTTCAGGACCTCTGCAATTCTCCCTGGCATGCTCTCAATCAACTTCTGGACCAAATCCTGACTGATAGCAGTCCATTCTTGCACAATCAATGCTTGCATTTTGTCAGAATTAGTAGATTTTTGTTTGTCCACCCGTCTCTTGATGATTGACCACAAGTTCTCAATGGGATTAAGATCTGGGGAGTTTCCAGGCCATGGACCCAAAATCTCTATGTTTTGTTCCCTGAGCCATTTAGTTATCACCTTTGCTTTATGGCATGGTGCTCCATCATGCTGGAAAAGGCATTGTTGATCACCAAACTGCTCTTGGACGGTTGGGAGAAGTTGCTCTCGGAGGACATTCTGGTACCATTCTTTATTCATGGCTGTGTTTTTAGGCAAGACTGTGAGAGAGCCGATTCCCTTGGCTGAGAAGCAACCCCACACATGAATGGTTTCAGGATGCTTTACAGTTGGCATGAGACAAGATTGGTGGTAGCGCTCACCTCGTCTTCTCCGAATAAGCTGTTTTCCAGATGTCCCAAACAATCGAAAAAGGGGATTCATCAGAGAAAATGACTTTACCCCAGTCCTCAGCAGTCCACTCCCTGTACCTTTTGCAGAATATCAGTCTGTCCCTGATGTTTTTTCTGGAGAGAAGTGGCTTCTTTGCTGCCCTCCTTGAGACCAGGCCTTGCTCCAAGAGTCTCCGCCTCACAGTGCGTGCAGATGCACTCACACCTGCCTGCTGCCATTCCTGAGCAAGCTCTGCACTGCTGGTAGCCCGATCCCGCAGCTGAAACACTTTCAAGAGACGGTCCTGGCGCTTGCTGGTCTTTCTTGGGCGCCCTGGAGCCTTTTTGGCAACAATGGAACCTCTCTCCTTGAAGTTCTTGATGATGCGATAGATTGTTGACTGAGGTGCAATCTTTCTAGCTGCGATACTCTTCCCTGTTAGGACATTTTTGTGCAGTGCAATGATGACTGCACGTGTTTCTTTAGAGATAACCATGGTTAACAGAAGAGAAACAATGATGCCAAGCATCAGCCTCCTTTTAAAGTGTCCAGTGGTGTCATTCTTACTTAATCATGACAGATTGATCTCCAGCCCTGTCCTCATCAACACCCACACCTGTGTTAATGGAGCAATCACTGAAACGATGTTAGCTGGTCCTTTTAAGGCAGGGCTGCAATGATGTTGAAATGTGTTTTGGGGGATAAAGTTCATTTTCTAGGCAAATATTGGCTTTGCAAGTAATTGCTGTTAAGCTGATCACTCTTTATAACATTCTGGAGTATATGCAAATTGCCATTATAAAAACTGAAGCAGTAGACTTTGTAAAAATTAATATTTGTATCATTCTCAAAACTTTTGGCCATGACTGTGTATATATATATATATATATATATATATATATATATATAATCTCTATCATTTAAGTGAGTTAGCCACAGTACGTTTTTTTGTAATTACTAGATAACTAGACTTTTTGCTCTTACACTATACAATGTACTGATATATAGAGATGTATAGATATCCATACCTTATACATGAGAAGAACACTAGTGAGGTTTTAGCCAGAGAAAATCCTCTCATTGACTACAGTTAATTCTGTGGCTCAGCTGCTAAGGTCTTTCATACAGCAGGTCCTGGTTCAAAACCCAGCAGCAGAAGGTCTGGAAAAAACAGCAATGAAAGTTTTAAAGGTATTGTCCGAGTTATTTTTTTGTCCTTTGTATGTTTCTAACTAGTCAAATACACAGCTTTTCCATACACTTTCTGCTTCTAAAGCTGCTGGTTTCTCAGAGTTCACTCTGGGTCACATGAACTGTGATGTCAGCTTGCCTCCCTGCTAATCTTGTATTCGTGCACAGAGCCTGTACACGAAATGTCACTGTGCTGGCCACGCCCCCCTGCTCTGCCGGACTCCTGCTATCTGCTCTCCCTGGATTCTTTCAGATAAAACATTAACCCCTTCAATACACTGAAGGCTTTACAACAGCAGCTGCAGATGTAAAGAGACACAGGATCTGCTCTCCTCACCCTACAGACACAAAGCTGACACTGGAGCTTATCTGGAGGAGATGCAAAGAACAAAAAAGGTAGGGGGAAGATCCTGTGTGTATCAGCAGTGTCATTGTACAACTGGGACTTGTAGTCCTACACATACAACATGCTGCTGAGTATCCCAGCAGACATGTCACTCAGGGCAGCATTTGCAGAGCAGAGCAGGGGGAGGGGCAGAGATTGTTATTACTGCAGATAAACAAAGACCAGAAGAGAACCAGGGAAATGTGGAAATATAGATTTTTTTTTGCCTAAAACTTGCTTAACTTCAATATATATTGCTGCCCATCAGATTTAAAGTACTATATATATTTTTTTAAGATGTTAAGGATGCAGCCAAATATGCTGAGGACACAGTGAACTATTCAGCTTTTGCCTCACTGCATTTCACATTTACATAAATACGTGAGAGCTTGTTTTGTCTTTTGTGGTATTAAAGGATAAGTCCTTGGGTTACATCTTAGCATTAACTTCTATAATTTTGTAGTAAAGTAAATTTGGTTTGATGTATTTTAGCCGATCACAAGTTTCTGACTTCCAAAGAACAATCACTAAAGTCTAACTGACCTTATTCAATATTGTCTCCTTTCCCCACTGGTTTTCAGAATTCAGAAATGTTGGGATTTGAGCGTGAAATCTCAAAAAGGTACGGCACGCTGATTTTTTAATAAAACAAAACCACCCTGTTTAATGGAATGGAATTGACTTTCAGTCGCAGAAAACAAATCAGCAATGAATTTGCAGCAAAATCCTTAGGCTCTACATGCGGATTTGTCTGCAAATCCACAATGTGTGAAGTATCCTAACAATAAAGGTCTGCTGATGGAGCCCACGGCTTATATGGTCTTATGGACAGACATTTCAATCTTTGGTGATCCTTCAGTGTTGCGCTACGTAACGTCCACATAAGCGGCAGACATTTTGGTATTCTGAATAGTCGGACACCCACAGGGTCGCCGGATCCCTTTCACTATAATGGAGTCCGTTGGTTTTCTGCCATGAATGCCAGCATTCATTAGAGTGTATGGGATCCGGCGGGGCTTGGGGGTGTTGGAACAAAAAAACGGAATGCATGCCTGCGGACCTCATCAATCGGTGTCTCTGTTGAATCTCTGATTCATGCTGTCCTTACCCTGGCTGTGAACCTTCTCTTGTCAGGTTTGTGGATGTGCCATAGTCTTTCCATTTTGTTATAATGGATTTAAAGGAGTTATCCTATAGCTAAAGTATCCGCCCAACGCCCAGGCCCCTTGTATAGATCATACTCGCCTGCTCCCTAGCACCCGCGTCGCTCCGAATCCCTGCAAGTCCGCTGCATCTCCCCATCACTCAGATCAAAACATCCGCAGATGGCGGGGTGCAGCCAATAACAGACCATGATGGGGACAAGCCCCCTTCAAGCTGGTCACCATTGCGGCCTGCTATTGATGTTTTGATCCGAGCGACACGGAGATACAGCGGCAGCCGTGCAGGGATCCAAAGCGATGCAGGTGCCGGGGAGCAGATAAGTATAACTCATACAAGGGGCCCAGGCATTGGGGGGATATTTTAGATATCGGATAACCCTTTTAATGGTGCTCCATAGGATGTTCAAAGTTTGGAATTTTTTTTGTTTTTTATAATCCAACCCTGATTTATACTTCTCCACAACTTTGATCTAACCTGATTGCAGCATTGGACTGGGGTTCCTTGGGTCCACCAGGGGAAATTATTCTCAAGGCCCAACCCCTATATCATCAATAAAGTCTAATAGGCTTTAAATCAAAGCAATAGACCCTGTTGAAAAGCGAATGGCTCCAAAGGAAGCTAAATGGGTCTTTTTTCTCCTAGACCTTTGATGCCCACTATGATATTAGACCCTGGGCCCACTGGTGGTTCCTCCGGTGGACCAGCCTGACCCTGCCTGTTTGGAGAATTCCTTGGTCTTCATGTTGTTTGCTTCGTAGTGTTGCAGACTCTGGGGCCTCACAGAACAGATATTTATACTCACATCATGAGACACTTTGATTGAACTTGTCCGCAGATCTACAACGCGTGAAGCATCCTAACAATACAGATCTTCTGATGGAGCCGTCTCATGATGGTTGTGGCAGAACGGCAGCTTCTTTTTTGCAAACAGGCCGCTTTCCCGCAGTCAGTGTTTGATCAGTGATTTTTATCAGTGATTGTGAGCCAAAAACACAGAACAGGTGCAACTCTTTCCATTATACCTTATCTCTGTGGAGACTCGCCTCCTGGTTTTGGCTCACAATAACTGATGGAAATCACTGATCAAACACTGACAGTGTGAAAGCGGCCTTAATGTCGTTTTCTAATATGATTTAATCTTTAGGGATCCTTTTAGACACAGGTAAAGAAATGGATATACTGTACGGCTGCATCCGGACAATACATAACAAGAAGCACCAGTATTTATTTAAAGAGCATCTGTCAGCAGGATCAACCTAATTTAACCAAGCATTCTGCCTGGTAATGCTGATCCTGCTGACTTGGTTATGGTGATTTGTGGCAGCATTTACTTCTTCCATTTACTTCTCATGGAAAGTGCATGTCCTGGAGCTGTTCTACAGAAACTGTAGGGCTCGATGCGAAGTGGATGGGAGCTGAAGCACATGCATCCCTGTGCACACCCCGGAATCCCAGCCACCACAGATGCAGGAAGCATGCCCTGCGCAATTGTGGCCTCATCTACTAGACTGCAGCAGTGGCCATAACCTTTCACTTTCAGCTGCTATCACTCCTGACCCGCTTTCTAAGGACTCAATTCACACAACCATATGTATTTTGCAGTCTGCAAAAAACGGATCCGCAAAAAAATACGCATTACATCCGTGTGCATTCCGAATTTTGCGGAACAGAACAGTTGGCCCCTAATAGAACAGTCCTTTCCTTGTCCGTAATGCAGACAATAATAGGATTTGTTCTATTTTTTTTGCGGAACGGAAAAATGGAAACGGAATGCACACGGAGTAACTTCAGTTTTTTGGGGTTTTTGTTGCGTACCCATTGAAATGAATGGTTCTGCATATGGTCCGCAAAAAAAGAACTCCGGCTGAACACTTAAAGGGAACCTGTCATCACCGAAACACCCCCTGAACTAGAGCAAGTGTTGTATAGTGTAAGTGATGCTGAATCCGAATATGTAAGTTTTATCTTCATACTCACTTCCATTCTGACGCTGTGCTCCCACAAACCAGCAGTAAAATGCACTCACTGGACTCTTCTTTGAGTCCTCTCCATTATGTGAGTGAGCACCGGAGTCCAGTGAGTGCATTTTACTGCAGGTTTGTCAGAGCACAGTGTCAGAATGCAAGTGAGTACGAAGATAAAAATTACATATTTGGATTCAGCATCACTTACACTATACATCTATTACTCTATTTCAGGGGGTGTTTCGGAGATGACAGGTTCCCTTTAAGTCCTTTTCTCAAAGCTTAAGCAGAGCTCAGGCGAAACTGTTAAAGGGGTATTCCCATCTTAGACAATGGTGGCATATCGCTAGGATATGCCCCCATTGTCTTATAGGTGTGGGTCCCACCGCTGGGACACAAACCTATATCGAGAATGGAGAGGGGAGCTCTGCGCCTGGAGGACCCCGGGTTTCCCGGGATCCGGCAACCACCAGGTACAGCTCCCCGCTGCTCCCATAGAAATGAATGGGAGCGCACCGCGCATGTGCGGCCACCGCTCCTATTCATTTCTATGTAGCCGACGGAAATAGCCGAGCCAGCACTTAGCTATTTTCGGCGGCCCCATAGAAATGAATGGAGGGAGGCTGCACATGTGCGCCCTCCTTCACTTTTGGGACTCTGCTCTCGATATAGGTGCATGTCCCAGTGCATATCCTAGCAATATGCCCCCATTGTCTAAGATGGGAATAACCCAAAGTCAGGGCCAAAGCTCCAACTCCGACTCCCTCATACATGGCACATGTTTAAGTGATAACTTTAAACAAACTTTGCATAAATCAATAGTACAGATATGTCATGACAAAAAAAGTTTGTAATATACGTTTTACTAGATATCTTTACTCTGAACTTCCAGGATCCGGCTTCTCTGGGTACAGATCACTAAGGGCCTGATGTATGGACACTGTCTAGGTCTAAGACTTTCTTTGTTGCCCATAGCAACCAATCAGAGCTCCCGTCATTTCTCGAGAGTACTATATGAAATGAAAGGGGAGCTCTGATTGGTTACTTTGGGCAACATAGAAACTTCTACACCTACACAGTTTTCATACATAAGGCCCTAGGTGTTTTACATCAGAGGAAAAGCAAACTAAAACATAAAGCAGAGAGAACATGCACTGGACAAGTGATTTATGCACAGTTTATTGAAAGTTTAGATATACTAAGAAGTACTTGCCTTAAAGGGGTTTTCTCAGCACATTGATTCACTGGCTGACAGGCAGTTTGCACTCACTGTCTCCTTAGGCTGTGGGCGGGGGGGGGTGGGGGGTGGGTCGTTATTAGCATATATTAACTTACGCGGACAGAGCAGGAGATTGTGATCTCTAACACAATTACAGGTACAGCCATGCTTCTCAGTCCTCACAACACTTCTACCTTTTGCAGCAGGTATTCACTAATAGCTCAGTCCCATCATTCTTCACTGCTCTCAACCAATCAGATAACAGTCTTTCTGGTCTGCAGGTTACCATAGAAACCTGTGTACAGTGAGAGACCTGCTGAACTGTCTATAGTTTATGACTAAAGTAAAATCTACTGGACACTGTACTTAGAAAATGTCTTCTTTTAACTGTCCCTTTATGCTAAAAGCTAATCTTTGTAACTAGTGAGAAAACCCCTTTAATCCTGATTTCTCTAGCAGATCTGACATGAGTGCAGCCATTCCTTCCCAGTGCCTTTTTCCTCTGATCTGTAGCTGAGGAGCTTCACTACTTAACATCTACATAAAGGGCAGCACACAGTCGTCTCAACTAAAAGCCTAGATCCTGAGATCAGGAATAGAACAGACATTTGTAGGAAATTTCATCATTTTCCCAAATTCTTTTGAAAATATATTCAGCACATACTGCATTGAACTAACTGTACCATTTTATTATATATTGTTGGAGTCGGTCCATTTTATACCGACTCCAACTCCGACTCCACCAAAATGGACACCGACTCAGACTCCACAGCCTTGCTTTAAGGGGTTGTCTCACTTCAGCAAATGGCATTCATTATGTAGAGAAAGTTAATACAAGTCACTTACTAATGTATTGCGATTGTCCATATTGCCTCCTTTGCTGGCTTGATTCACTTTTCTATAATATTATACACTGCTCATCATCAGAGGTTACGACCACCCAGCAATCCAGCAGTGGTGGTTGTGTTTGCATACTATAGGAAAAAGCATTGGTTAATGCGCACTCACGCAGTCCCAGCTCCCTGAGGAGGCCAACACCTTTTCCTATAGTGTACAAGCACAGCTACCACAGCTGGATTGCAGGGTGGTCGTAACCTCTGGAAACGAGCTGTGTATAATGTGATGAAAAAATTAATCCAGCCAGCAAAGGAGGCAATATGGACAATCACAATACATTAGTAAGAGACTTGTATTAACTTTCTCTACATGATAAATGCCATTTGCTGAAGTGAGAGACAACCCCTTTAATGGACATCCTGTTGCTGGTGTGATTTACACATAACTAGTAAATATACCATGTGAGAGAAGAACAGTTTCTATCCGCATGTGATGCTGCAGGTGTCAGGACCGGCACACAGGTGCACACTACAAATAATGCCCTGAGAGGGTTGTGCTAAACTGCGAGAAACTAAAATGTTGATCGCGCACTTGAAATCAAAAATTAAGGAAGTTTAACAAGCTGCAGAAACCAGCGGGAGCCCAGAACAGGGGACTTATTACTGTTATGTTAGGATTGTACACAAAACAGAAGTCGCAGGAGGCTTTCTTACTTTCTGAAGTCCGGCACAAACAAGACATTCAGTACAATAGTAAGAAACGTCATGCACACAGCCATACGACACATTCAATACCTTGCAGAAGAATTCACCACCCCCAACCTCCTTGATGTTATTCTTGTTTTGTTACAACCTAGAATTAAAAAGGACTTTGGAGGGTTTGTACGGTCTGATTTACACTACACTCCTGCCACTTTAAAGCTGCAAAATATATATTTTTATATGACACAAGCAATAATTAGGAGAGAAAAAAAAAACAGACCGTCAATGTGTGTACGTACTCACCCCCTGAAAGTCTGTACTTTGTGGAGTAACTTTTTGCTGCAATTACAGGTGCAGGTCTTGGGGTAGGTCTCTAATAGCACATCACATTAGACACTGGGATTTTTTTCACATTATATTGTTATTTCTGCTGTTCTCTGTTATAGGAGATTAAAGGGTTATTCTCATTTTAGACAATGGGGGCATATCGCTAAGATATGCCCCCATTGTCTTATAGGTGGGGGTCCCACCGCTGGGACCCGCACCTATATCGAGAACGGAGCCCCCGAAGTGAATGAGGGCGCACTGCGCATGCGCAGCCGCCCTCCATTCATTTCTATGGGGCCGCCGAAAATAGCCGAGCGCTGGCTCGGCTACTTCCGTCGGCTCCATAGAAATGAATGGGAGCGCACCGCGCATGCATGGCCCGGCTCCCATTCATTTCTATGAGCGGCGCGGGGAGCTGCGCCTGGTGGTGGCCGGACCCCCGGAAACCTGGGGTCCTCCAGGCGCAGCGCTCCCCGCTCCGTTCTGGCTATAGGTGCGGGTCCCAGCGGTGGGACCTGCACCTATAAGATAATGGGGGCATATCCTAGCGATATGCCCCCATTGTCTAAGATGAGAATACCCCTTTAAAGAGTCTTGTATGGGAACGAGCCTTCCCATTAAAATGAATGGGGCGGTTAGGTGTGATTACACCTACTCACCACTACCTGTTACGGCCAGCATGTAAATAGTGAAGAGGAGGCAGCGCTGGTACGGCACGCGCCTCCTCTTCAAACAGCTGATCGACTGGGGTGCTGGGTGTTGGACCCCCGTCAATCTGATATTGATGACCTATCCTGAGGATAGGTCATCAATAAATTGAACTTGGAGAACCCCTTTATTTAAAAAAAAAAAAAAAACTAAATTCATGGCCACTAGGGGGTCTCACTTCCACCTAATTTGCAGTCCATTGCCTCTGAACATCACAGGAGTCTCCTGCCTTTGTGTTATCTCTCCCTAGAAGAAAACAAACATAGTGGGAAATAAAAGAAGTGAGGTCACTGCATACAGTCCCGGCAGAAGGGAAATGTCCCCTGCTTCTAAGAGAAATGCATCTAGCTGTGCAGCTGAAACAAGGAGTAATATGGCTGAAAGAGACTGCTCCTTCACAATTACTATTGTACAAAGAAGCACAGCCACTATGCAAATGTTTTTGGGAAAACTCAGATATGCTTTAAAAATTAAAGTAAGGGAAACACCCGATTCAGCACATAACTAACATGAATGGTGCCTATAACGGAGTGTGATCAGTTTCTATTCGGGAGTCCACTTTTTTTAGCCTTTTTTTTCTCAACTGTTTTTGACGGAATCGTGATGGAGGCCCTGATGGAGATGTGAACAAGACCTAGTTCCTACTTGTAGTGCAGCAAAACAGGAAAAACACAAGGAGAATGACTACTTTTGCAATGCACTATGGGAGAGACTGTCAACAGGCCTTTTTTTCCCATCATGCATAACGGAACAAAACTGAACCGTTATTTGTGACCACAGAAATGTATTAGGACAGAGCAAAACAGGATGCCTCTTAAAGGGTTCCGTTTTGCATTCCATCCTAAAATTCCGTTATATTCTGGAACAGAACACTATAGCGAAATTACGAACGCTAATGCGAACCCGCCCTAAACTGAGGTTTTTGTGTTTCTTTCTTCAGCTTGCCTCTGTAGATCTTGCTCAGTGTCCTTCCCTATCTGCTTCATCTGTTGCTTACTGTTTCAAACTTATTAATGTTTTGGGGGCAATGTGAAGAAACAGTCATTTTTTTACAGCATTCACTGCATGGTATAAATGACTATTGTGAAGTAGTCAGTACAACTATAAAGAGACCAAAACTATATGGTTTTTCTTCTTTTGTACAATAAGCCACTGTTTTAACCCCTTAGTGACCAGGCGATTTTCCATTTTTTTTTTCACTCCCAGCCTCCCCAAAGCCATAACTGTTTTATATTTCCATTCACACAGTTGTACGAGACCTTTTTTTTAATTTTTTGCGATACAAGTACTTCCTAATGGCACCAATTACGGTCGCATACAATGTAATGTGAAGCAGGAAAAAATTCTGCCACAGTTTAATGGGTTTTGTTTACGTATGCATTAAAACGGACCTCATTCTCTGGGTCAGTACGATTACAATGATACCACATATGTATAGTTTTTCTTGTGTTTGCATACTGGAAAAAAAAAAACTTATTATTAACCCTATAACTTTTTTTATTTTTATGTGTATGGAGCTGGCTAATATAAGGACTCAGGGTGATCGGTACTTTTCATTGATACCATTCTGGAGTTCATGACTTTTTGATCACTGTTTATTCAATTGTTTGTGTGAGGCAAAGGCCATTTTGACTTTTTTTTCCGGTTTCACAGTTTGCCATATGGGATATTTTTATATTTTAATAGTACGGGCGTTTTCACACATAGCAATATCCTTAATTTGAGTTTATTTTTTTTTTTACTTTTTATATATTTTTCTTTTAATTTTGGGGAAAGGGGGGTGATTTTAAATTTTATATACTTTTTAATAATTTAAAAATATTTTTTTTAATAGTTCTCCTAGGGAACTATAACAAGCAATCATTCATTTCTCTCATCGACTCCAATGTATTAGTGTTGAAGTTTATAAGAATTACACTAAAGGGGTCATGTAATACAAAATATACGCCACTTTTTAGACTATTTTGCAGCAAAATCTGCGACTTCTCCCCGCTCATGCCACTTTTCCGAGGTGACGAAAAAAGAGGGTAGGTCAGACGGTACATCTCATTTACCATTTTCTACACCAATTTATGGCGTGGAAAATGGTCTTAAAGGGAGTCTGTCACCACGATTTTGACTATTAAGTTATTTATAGCACTGGATTCAGCTGACTATAAGCATCTCCAAAACGTTATTGTTATAGGGCATAAATGAAGATCTGATGTTAAAAATACCTTTTTTATCAACTGTCAATCTCTTACTTAAGGAGCCCAAGGGGATGTGCCAGCGATGTTGGAGCCCGGCCACGGCGATTCAGTTGGAGCCCAGGACCGCCCACCTCATTAACATTCACTTCACTGCTTCAAGCAGTGAAGCTCCGGCACGGCTGTAATCCCGCGCAGGCGCAGTACATCCTGTGAAGCTGTAGCCCGCAGACCGCACGGCGCAGACCACTTAATGTACTGCGCCTGCGCGGGATTACAGCCGTGCCGGAGCTTCACTGCTTGAAGCAGTGAAGTGAATATTAATGAGGTGGGCGGTCCTGGGCTCCAACTGAATCGCCGTGGCCGGGCTCCAACATCGCTGGCACATCCCCTTGGGCTCCTTAAGTAAGAGATTGACAGTTGATAAAAAAGGTATTTTTAACATCAGATCTTCATTTATGCCCTATAACAATAACGTTTTGGAGATGCTTATAGTCAGCTGAATCCAGTGCTATAAATAACTTAATAGTCAAAATCGTGGTGACAGAATCCCTTTAAACGACACCAGTAATGGAGCTAGCGTAGTTTAAACCATGTCACATGGCTGGCGCAAGGGTATTAAAGGGAACCTGTCATCAACTTTATGCTGACCTCACTGAGGGCAGCATAAAATAGTGACAGAAATGCTGATTTCAGCGGTGTGTCACTCATGAGCTAAAAGTAAGTGGTTGCTGAGAACCAGCATCATAATCATTGCAGCAAGGCCTTGAAAAGAGTCAAATCTCCCTGAGAAGAGTCATGGTTATCCCTAATCCCATGCTCTCCCCGCCCTTCTTCTGATGGCTGGCAGTTCTCTCCTAGAGAGAAAGGGAGAAAACTAGGTAGGAGACTGTCAGTCATCAGCAGGTGGGCAGGGAGAGCAAGAATTCATGAATAACCAGGACTCTTCTCAAACAGATTTGACTCTTTCCAAGGCCTTGCTGCAATGATTATGATGCCGGTTCTCGGCAACCACTTACTTTTAGCTCATGAGTGACACACCGCTGAAATCAGCATTTCTGTCACTATTTTATGCTGCCCTCAGTGAGGTCAGCATAAAGTTGATGACAGGCTCCCTTTAAGACCGGTGTATAACTTGCCAGTCTTAATAAATGACCCCCAAAGTTCCTATGGAGCTCTGCCACAGCCAGGCTCTCTATAGGAACTAATGGGTGGCAGCCTTATATCATTCAGGAGGACTAATGTTGCGCACACTACATTGCACTCAGGGGTGGATTGGCCATAGATCTTACAGGGAAATTTCCCGGTGGGCCGATGCCCAGGGGACCGCCAGGCCCCTCCTCACGGCCGGCCAGTGGAAGTTTTTGGGGATGTATTTTGTGCTGCTGGCAGTATTTTGTGATGGACTGTGGTATTTGGCACTGATGGGGTGGTATAATGTGCCACAATATGGTATTGCTGGCTCTGCCTTCCATCAATTTGGACCAACTACAAAATGGGGCCACTTTTAGTACTTTTTCCAGGGCCACTTCAAGTTCCCAGTCCGCCCTTGATTGCACTCCCCCGATCCTCACTAGGGAGATTCAGTGCACAGCCGGAAGTGTGTGCTCACGTTTTTTTCTTTTTCACAGATGCCGTTGTAACATTTGACCACAGCATCTGAGCGGTTAAATGTGTGCAATTAACGTTATCAAACACATATATTGGTCCTGGTTGCCTGCTGTTTAAAACAGAAGGCACCCGGCAGCTATGGAGCCTGCTGCACTCACGAGCGGGCACCATATTTAAAGTCTCGACTGCCGACATATATATTCATAAGGTGGTCAGGAATGGGTTAATTATTGAGTTGCAGCATTAAAAGACCTATAAGGGCAGGTTCACATCAGAGTTATGACTTCCGTTATTGTTTTCCGTTATAACAGAAAATAACAGAATTGTTAAGCGGAATTCAAAGCGGAAACCTTTAGATGCATTCCGTTTGGATCCATTATAATAGAAGTATATGGGCAAACATAACGGATCCGTCTGGTTCCTATAATGCGAGACAGAAAAGAAAGTGCTATCGACTCTGATCAGTAGGCCCCAGCAGTTGGACCCCCTACCGATCAGATAGATATATTGTTTTAATGGGACAACCCCTTTCTTATGGTGACCATAGCCTGGCTTGGCCCATACCAAACCTTGATATGCCTCCAATTTTATAGTAGGTTTAAGGGTACAGCTACACGTTGACATGTGTTGCAGAAAAGTCGTGTAACACAAAAATATGTGCGGATTGTTTGCAACTGGCTGTCACGTGACTATTTTAGAATTGTGAATTGGCTGTGAAAACAATTGAGTAAAAGTCACGTGACCTGAGGCACAAAATCCTTCAAGTCTAGATTTTTTGGGACTGTGACGTCACGGTACAACACTGTTGGGAGATCAAGATAGGGAGTTTGTGTTGAGAAGGTGGGATGATGGAAGTGAGTAATCTAAAATGTCTGTGTTATAAACTCTGCAGAGATGAGACGTGGCTAAAAAAAAGTCATCATGGCGGTCTGGTTCAAAAAAAGAAGATGAGAAAAGAGAACGTCTACATCAGAGAAGACATCACTGAATGTATGAAGTATGTAATTCTATATTCTCCTGTATGACCAGGTAGCATGCTCAAAACTTGCCTGTATGGGGCCCTGAAATTCCTGATGGCAGGCATTATCTTGGTAAGGAGATATGGTGTTCCAACAAGTCAAAAAAGGCAGTAGGACTGGTTCCACAATGGGAGGTTCAGCCTTGGTTCTAATGATAGCCACATCAGAGTTGGCAGGAGGGCGGTAAAGTGCTCACTGCCATCTTACATAGTGCGGAGACATACAGGAACAAGACCAGGGGCCGTGATTGGGCACCATTAGCCATCATGGCTGTTTTCATCTGGTATTCATGGAGGGAATGTTGACTAGCCTTCGGTATGTCCAGGGCATTGTCTAACCCAGTGCTACTGCCTATTTTGTCTCAATTAGGAGATGTAGTGTTCCAGCAAGACAACGTTCTCCCACACACCGCCTGCTCTATACAATGTACTCTTCAGGGTATCCAGCAGAGCTCCTCCGGCCAGATCGATCACCAAATCTCTACTCAATCAAGAATGTCTGGGACTGGACAGGGTGACCGATCTCACGTGCACAGGAGTCAACAACCACCTTGGCCGAACTATGGGTCCAAGTTGAAAGAGCTTGGAATGACATACCACAGGAGGATATCCAGCATCTCTATGACCGTTACTATGCCAGAGTGGCCGTCTGCATCACAGCAAGGGGAGATGCCACCCAGTATTAATGTGACCCTGCCTCAACATATACCCTGCTACAGAACCAAAAATAAAGGGTGCACCATCTTTGGTTGTGTGATCATTGACCAAGCATCACTAGCAGTTTATACTTCAGTCTCAGCTCAATCTCATTAGGTTTTCCAGGTGTTCTTTTTCCATTTTCCGGTCGTGTATCTATCATCATCCCAATATTAATCCCTCTATCATTAAGAAGATATAAGAAGATGCATCAGGCTTGAGGGACTTTAGAAAAACTAAACCTAATCCACCCTGCTGATTTTCTTAATTGATTTTTAAATACTTCAAGGACCTCATATGTCAAAACCAACTAGAAGAAAAAGGAAAAAAATGCCTGGTTTTCTATATCAACCAGACTTCAGCTCTAATTTCCGGTCCTACATTACTGTGCCTTTCTGCAGTCAGCCCCTTATGGTCCTATGGGACTGGTAGCGCAAAGCTGCTGGTATTCAACCTATTACCTATTTTCAATAAATTAGCAAAGATTATGAACATTCTGTTTTCACTTTCTCATTATGGGGAACTGAATGTAGAATGATGGGGGAAATGTGAACTTCTATTTTACTACAAGGCCACAACATGACAAAATGTGAAAAATGAATGCCCTGTATATCTCCATAGGACTCTATGTACGTGTATGGGGGGGGGGGGGTCAGACCTTACAGAAGGGGTCACGTTGGCCCCCGAGTGTGATACCTGGTTTTCCACTCTAGGGTGACAGTCAGACCCAGGTGTAATGTAAAGGGGTTGTGCAGTGTCATAATATTGATAACCTATCCTCAGATCAGTGGGGGTCCGAATTGCAGCACTCACGATGATCAGCTGGTTGAAAAGGCTGCTGCGCCATATATTGCGGACTCCTTGTTTGTGGGCCGCAGTATGGACTGCTACAGTCGTGTGCATGAGGCCTCATACTGTTTTCTAAGAGTGTCCCTGAGAGTCCTGAAATCTATTGTATTACACTGACATGATGCTGTCTGTAATTCAATAGATTCCAGGACTCTCAGGGTCACACAGCATTATAAATCAGCATAATGCTGCGCGGTCCTGATGGGACCTCGCACTGTCACACTTGTGTGTGCCCTAACGGCAGATTTTGTTGCAGAATACTTTCTGCAACTGAAAATCAGTTCTATTCACCTGAATGGGGTTGTTTTGACAGATAGTACGTAAATTTCTGCAAGCCTCATCCAGGTGAATGGAATTGAATTTCCTTCAGCCGCGTGTGGAGGTAGGAGGCATACCTACACTTTTTGTAAATCGTGTCCCCTTTGATCACCCAGAGCTGATGTCTGGGATATATCCATAGGAAAGAAGTGAAAACTGAAATCACCCTGCTACTGCTAGAAACAAAAGAAAATGTTTACATGGCATTGCAAAGGGTTAAACCCACAGAGGCAATCTACTGCACAGACAAAGGCTATATACACCTTTGGGGGCAATTTTTTTGTACGATTTCATTTTACTCATTTTGGGCCAAAAATCATTTTTTCAATTGGTCTTTATTAAAAATATTGAGCCGTTCTGTCACAAAGGGTTAACTGTTTTTCTAGCTCTGTGACCGGCACTTTCACTTTGGGTCATCTTAATAATCCTTCTCTCTAAACTACTAAGAGGTCCTAAACACTTATTTAAGCCACATTCTCATCAGTAAGATAAGAACTGAACTATAATAAGGTCAGAGAGCAGCGATAAGGAGCCGTCAGGTAAGCTGTCTGACAGAGCAGAGTGAAAATTCAGATCCTGCTACTGGAGAATCTCAGGCTTGTAGAGAGACAGAGGCTCAACATTTTTAATAACAATTGAAAAAAAACAATTTTTAGCTCAAAATAAGTACAATGCAATGCCATAGCCTTTAAAAACCCACACCTCAGGTCAATTTACGATGCTGATTTTTTTTACCCAGCTCATGGAGACTTTTTTTAAATGTCATCCACTTTGCATTTACTGTACAACACTGTGATTTTTCTGCAAATCCACTGTGACAAATCTTAAAGGGGTATTCTCATCTTAGACAATGGGGGCATATCGAGATCGGAGGGGGGGGGGGAGCGCTGCACCTGGAGGACCCCAGGTCCTAGCGATATGTCCCCCATTGTTTAAGATGAGAATACCCCTTTAAGTCTATGCCACATGTGAACATACCTTTACATAAAAACATTCCATTTCACTCAGCTGTGGAGGTAAAACAAAGGTATATATTTTCAGTGTCAAATGTTGATATTTGTAATGGTAATATTACATGTTTGTGGCCAAGGTAGTTGCAGCTTGCAACAATGTTTAAAGGGGTATTCTAGTCACATTAAGTTATCCACAAGAACCCTTCCTGCAGCCCCCTGAAATGAACAGAGAAGTCGGTCGGGCATACGTGCGGCCACTTCATTTGAGGGGGCTCCAGGGGGGTACAGACCCCAGTTCTTATGAACTGTGAGAGTCCGAGCAGTAGGACCCCCACCGGTCTAATAGTTATCCCCCATCTTGTGGATAGGGGATAACTTAATGATGGGAGTATGGATTAGTATAGCAAACGCTGCTCCTTTGACCAGAGAACATAGCATTAAAGTGATTTATAATGCTGTGCGTCTCTGACCGTCCTCAATAGAAATGAGCAAATTTCATATTTAGAAATTAATTTCCGCTTCGTTTAGTGGTAAAAGCAGAATTGCCTTATGGATTCTGTTACCACGGACCATGACACAATTCTATGATGGAATGCATAACGTAATGCCTTTAGAGGTATTCCGTTATTCATTCCGTCATAATACAAGTCTGTGGGCTGCATAATGGATTCGTCCGGTTTCCGTTATGCAGGAGAGGACTCCCCTGTCATAGAATTGTGTTATAGTCCGTGGTAACGGAATCCATAACGCAATTCTGCTTTTACCACCAAACGAAGCGGAAGCGAATTTCTAAATATGAAATTCACTCATCTCTAGTCCTCAACTGTAAGGATTTGCGTAGATGACATTATATCAGTATAAATCATTACACATGATGTCGGGCAGGGAAACACAGCATTATAAATCATAATAATGCCATGCGCTCCAGTGAGGCACAGAGTTCACTATAGGAGTTTATACTCCCACATAGAACATCTTTAACCCGCGTCGGAAACTGTCCTTAGACCACCTGCACACTATGCGGATTACGCACTTATTTTTTCCACGCAGATTTTCATCTGGAAAAACTGCAGTGTAGGGGCTCATACACACAAACCTATTTTTATTCCCCGTCCGTTCCTTTGGGGAACCATTCATTTCAATAGGGCCGCACAAAAAACAGAAGTTACTTCGTGTGCATTCCCTTTCCGTATATCCATTCTTCAAAAAAATAGAACATGTCGGATTCCGTGTTTGCTATGGAAACTCACATAAATCCGCACAAAAACCTGCAGAGAATTTGTTTTGATATCTGCACCCCCTGTGCAGTACCCTTAGGTTATGGCTCAGAGGGACCACCAAGCCACGACCACCAGAGCCAGACAGCGGTCACGTGATTTTACCACTGGTGGCACCCCTGCAATGTTGGGTCGTACCCTTTGGCCACATGCACACAGCGGTACACTTCATGTTTATTCATCACGTGCATGTGCATGATAATTTCCATGTGAATTCACGCCATCCGAACATACCCAAAATTGTGTTTTTCTTGGTTATTTTTCTAACGTTTGTTTGCTTTTTTGGCCAATGCACTCTAGGTGATATTTTTGGTAGGACTGTCAAAAATGTCTACATATAAAAAGGCACCAAGTAAAAAAAACACAATGAAAGAAACACATGTAAATCATAAAAAAGCATTTAAAGGGCACCCGATAATGACAAAAAAAAGTTGAAAAATGTACAACTATAACCAATACATTTTTGTCTAGAGGCACCTAAGATTGCAAGTTATTATCTAGCTCAGTCAAATCTATGACTACAACTCTCAGTCTCCACATTCCCTGCCTGGAGTTATGGATGCAAAGTCTACTAGCCCCGTACTTTCTGCAGTAAGATCCTATGCGCTGTATCTAAGGCACTGAGGGCGGCTTAGATACCTGCTCACAGGATGGATGCCGCCTGTTACTGTCTCCGCAGCTGCTCCGCTCTGTGTGAACTTGTTGATTCGTGTAGGATGGGACTTGCACTTGTGCTCAGGTACACACACAGCCGAGCACTCGCACTCGCACTCGCACTCACACTCACACAGACACTACAGCACAGATAGCAGTGCATGCTCAGGACACTACCTGCTGCTGTTGCTGCTGCCGCTGCTGTCCGTCACCCCGGTCCTTGCGCTCTGATCATCCCTCACAGCTGCGCTCGCTGCTTCCAATGCTCTATCCCCTCCAGTACACCAGAGGGCGCTCGCTCAAACAGCTGCAGGTAAAAATCTGGCGGTGCTTGAGACCTGGAAGACGACGCTGCTTGAGGTAGGCGGAGCGTGGTGAGTCACATGGTTAGGAGGAACGCGTGCGTGAGAAGGGAAGCGGCGGCCGGAGAGTTGGGAGGTGAGACGGTGTGTGTGTACGTGTAATTATATGTATATCCGCCGTTCTGACGTCACCATCTTCTGTACATACTGTAGAGGCTGTCCTCGGATAGTCCGCGCTCCGGGGCCGGCTGCAGTGCCCAGTGTATGCGGAGGGTGCAGCCATTTTCCTGTACCATGATCCTGTATGCTTTGTGTATCCATTCATCACAAATTTCAGGATCTCTGCTTGCTGCCATTCAGTATGCACTCACATGGTTTACTCCTAGCGCACAGAAACCTGTGCTGGTCATAGGATGATTATAGGACTCAGAGATGAGATGATGCTTGTACTATGTGATCATCACGTGACCAGGACATATTTGTATCCACAATGAATGACATCAAGCAGAGGTCTTGAAAACGGAGGGATTGATCCAGAAAGTATTTAGGAAAATGGCAGATGTTACAGTGAAAAAAAGTGAATGGGACAAAGCTGTAGTAGGAAGCACAGATGCTACAACAACCAGGGAGGTGGGACCATGAAGAGGAGGCACGCCCCCCTCAAACAGCTGTAAGTCAGACTCCCTACAGCAGGGATCAGCAACCTCCAGCACTCCAGCTGTTCTCAAACTACAACTCCCAGAATGCTCCATTCTCTTACAAGAACAGCCAAGAAAGTGTGCATGCTGGGAGTTGTAGTTTCACTGGAGTGCTGGAGGTTGCTGATCCCTGGCCTACAGTGTAATAAGGACAGGCCCTCAGTGTTTAATATCTGAACAGTCCCTTTAATTTAGTACGTGTTGTCAGCTATGCGTTCCCTTTAGGGTTTGGTTACGCTATGATCTTGGTTGCCCAAGGATTGCAGTGTAGCGTATTGTGCGATGAATGAGCGGACAATCGGTGGCAGTATTACACTGCATGATGATCGCTAAGGACTGTTCCCAGGAACGCTCGTTAGCGATAATCTGCTGAAAAATCGGCAGGTGTAATACAGCCTTTAGGCTGAGCTGATTGTTGGGTTTTCCACTGATGGGACCCCAGCAATCGGCTGTATTCTATGGGGGAAGCCATCAGCAAGTATGCAATTCTCCTGCAGGACCAGAGTCAGGGTGCTGGCACAGAGCAGTTCTGACATACATTCAGGAGTCAGTTTTCAGTTTAGGCTGGGGTTCAGCTCCTTCCCCCCCTGCCTTCTCTTCGAACAGCTGATTGGCGGGGTGTCGGCAGTCAGACCTCTTCCAGTTTGATAATAATGTTCTATCCTAAAGAAAAGTCATCAATATCAGTAGCCGGAACACACCCCTTTAAATGCAGTTTCCCTGATGATGTAGGATTGGCGTTGGACTAGGATAGTTCAGGCTTTAGAAAAACCCCATTTTGTTTAATTTACTGTATTTCTACTCGGCAGTGTTTGAACGTGCCTCTGTTTCAGGAGGAACCAGACAACCTGGGATCCTCCTGAAGTAAAGGACCGGTAAGTAGTTATGTGCCAGAGCCCACTCTGCGCTGGTTCTTCCGACTGGGTTCTGTATATCTGGCTGCAGCGGTCACCTGTTGTGAATGTGACATCAGCCAATCACTGGTCTCATTGGGTACACTGCAGAGGCCAGAGATTGGCTGCAGCAGTCATGTGTTGTCAATATGATGTCATTGTCATAGCCTGTAATATGGTGAGGAGAACTGGAGCAGCGTGTTATCTGGCAGGCAAGTACTTTCCTGTTCTTTATTTCAGGCAGCAAAAATCTTTTCTCACTTGTTCACGTGGTGCGGCCTCAATATGGTGCGGTCAGCGGCCCCTGCATTTAGGTCATGTGAGGCGGAGGAGCCGTGACATGTGGATCTCTCAGGGAATGACTAGGAGCATGGTCAGATTGCTCCGCTCGTTAGTTCCTCGTGTTTTACACATCTTGCCCCGCCGGGGCTTCATTCTCTGCCGGTGTCGGTAATGGTTCCCAGCTGATTCTTTAAACCTCATAGAAAAATATCCATTTCTGGAGAATTCGCTTCTTAATCCAATCAGGGCTGTCAGAGCCTGTAAATGATAGAACCCGGAGAGCCGCGCAGCCGCCACCCCGCATCGATCACGCCATTACCAGCTGATACACGGGCTTATTATCCTCCGGAGCACTCCACAGCCCCGAGCAAGGGCACCGAGAGGTCCCGGCAGAGCACTTGTTATTATTTAGCTGGATCTTATCATGGCTTGTGACCCAATTTCATGTCTTTTCTTCCCCGCAAGAAATTCAACAAAATGATTATCCCTGTCAGATGCTTCACATGTGGGAAGATCGTTGGAAATAAGTGGGAGGCATACCTCGGGCTGCTGCAGGCGGAGTACACTGAAGGGTATGTTCACCGCTGCCGCGCTTCATGCCTATAGATCAAGTGGATGTGTTTATTGCAATGATTACCTCTTATTCTTCTAGTCCGTGAGCGTTTCCAGCAGATATGGAGGAATAATATTTTCTTCTATTAATCTGTTAAAGGGGACCTGTCACATGGGTTTCCTCCACAGACATGCTTTAATATACACTTACTGAAAAGGCTCGGTGTAAAAATGAATTTATAATCCAGTGCATGCGGTATGCTAGACGTTTCTTTAGGTCAGGGATGCTCAACCTGCGTCCCTCCAGCTATTGCAGAACTACAACTCCCAGGATGCCTGGACAACCTAACTGTGGGAGTTGTAGTTTTACAACCTCTGGAGAGCCACAAGTTGAGCATCCCTGATTTAGGTAGTTGCGCTGCCTGAGCTGTGATCACGACCATTGACATGCTATAGGAGGTTCCCGACATCCAGAGTAGCTCCTGGGATCCCGCTGCGCATTGAGGCCCTGGTGAACTTGCCTCGGCTTTATCTGTGCATGCGCTGGAGCATCACGCCATGTTTACATGGCTGATTCCCAGTGCGCACACAAAGCCAGTACACGTGGCTTCACTGGGCATGCCCGGGTAGCGGGCCTTGAGGAGCTATTCGGGTAATCTTGAAAACCCAATGGGGGTAATTTATTATGGACTATTATGGTCATAAAAAGTCGCAAGACTGTTTTCGTAACCAGCCATGCGACAATGTTTAGACGTACGGTCAGTTTTATGGCGTGTTCAGCAGTTGGGTGGGGTGCGGGCTGTGCCGGGGGTCCGGCCCCAGCATATTTACTAGGAACTGGTGTAAATGTTGGTGAAAAACTACTCCAGCCAGGCTCACAGACTGCTGTAGATTTGCCAGCGGTGGGACCCGCACCTATAAGACAATGGGGGCATATCCTAGCGATATGCTCCCATTGTCTAAGATGAGAATACCCCTTTAAGGCTACTTTCACACTAGCGTTTTATAATTCCAGTATTGAGTTCCATCATAGGGGCTCAATACCGGAATAAAACACTCCAGTTTTGTCCCCGTTCATTGTCAATGGGGGCAAAACTGAACTGAAGACAACGGAATGTTGGTGTGACACAATGGTGAACGGATCAGTCACCTATATACATACAAATACACATACATTCTTACATGCTCCCGGCAGGTCTCTGCGGCGCAGGAGGAGCAGAACCGCACACACAGGACGATTCCACCCGGCGCCCAGCAGAGGGCGCTGTGGGGAATCGTCCTATGTGCGCGCCGTCCTGCTCCTCCTGCGCTGTGGAGACCTGCCGGGAGCATGTAAGTATGTATGTGTATATGTCTGTGTGTATGTACTGTGTAGGGCCGGAGCGCGGTTTCGGCCGCACACATGTCCCTGCGGCAGCACGGATCTGGCTGCACCCTTCACCTGCCGGATCCGTGCTGCCACTACTGTGAAAGAGGCCTAACACTGCAGTCATACTCCCTTCTGTCTGCCTCCTACTTATTGGTAGCAGGTATGTTGGGCAGAAATAGGGGGCGGATAGAAGGGGGTATGACTGCAGGAGACAGAGACGCATAAGGGCTGTAGAAATAACAGTATTTAGGGAAGACTATTCCAAAGTCCTCCTCACTCTTCTCCTCTCTTCACAGTGACGCCCTTGATGCTTTAGGCCTGAAGAGGTACTGCTGTCGCCGTATGCTCCTCGCTCATGTGGATCTGATAGAGAAGCTTTTGAACTACGCTCCTTTGGAGAAATGAAAGGACCTGTGGGAACGAGACCTTTCCCAATGATGCACATTACGGAGGAAGCTTTTCTGTCTGGTGCTGAAAGCACAGATTTGTGAGAACCATGAAGAGAACTGGGACATTCCTAATCATTGATTACCTCTGACTCCACAAAACGCCCTCATTTTGTATTTAATAAAGATATTTTTGTTATAATTGATAACCACTGCTTCAGTTTAGTGCATCCGTCAACCGCCCAAAGCCACCAGCTTTATACCATTGTGTCCGTGGTAGAGAACAGGTCCGCGTCTTATTGTTGGTGCCACGTATGAGAATATCCATTATTATTGTAATATATAATGATCACAGGAAGATGTCAGGACAGTGTTTGGTGCTTAAACAGGTTGTCTCACTTCTGTCAGGACTTGTGCTGCTCCAGGGGGGGTGTGTGCAAGTATTACTAGCAGCATGGGCAGGGGCCGCTGGGACTTAATCCTGGCCCTTTGCGTATGCTTGAGCACTCTCAAGGCTGCAAGTGATTCAGTCATTGCCTTGGTCCGCTCAGCAGCCTCTGAAGAGATACGAGGTGGCGCATGCACTCCTGTGAAGCCAAATTCAAGATACCAAAGACAGGAGCCATTATTGAAAAATAGTTAAAAAGGTTGTCCGGGCTTTTTCATATTTATGACCTGTCCGCAGGCTAGGTCATCAATATCAGATTGGCGGGAGTCTGACACCCAGCACTCTGGCCGATCAGCTGTACTGCGCATGTGCCTCCTCTCTTCCTGCTCTCTGCTGTATGTCTAGTGGACAGCAGCAGTGGATAGGAAGAGAGATGGCACGTGCACCGTCTCCTCATACAACTGATCGGCTGAGGTGTCAGACCCTGAGGATAGGTCATCGGTATGAAAGCCCTTTAATTAGTGACTTATATTACAATTTTACATGTTACACATGTAGAGAACAAGCAGCACATTGAACTTTCTGCAGAAGACTTCTTGGCATAAACCACAAGTTCCTACCTTATCAGAGAAGCGGTATTTCAGGTATGTGAAGCACCAGCTAAAGATAGGAAATCGCCAGGTTCTAACAGACAGCGGTCTCCATGCCACCCAGCTGTGGAATACTTTAAATAGTTCTGACTCCAGAACTTGTCCCTGGAAAAGTAGTTAGAAGGCTCTTTTCACATTATTTTTATGGCCTCCTCCAATTCAAGGGTTGTGTTTAAGCACTGGTGGAAAATTGCTAGGATAGGCCCCCAGTGTCTGATAGGTGCGGGTCCCATCTCTAGAACGGAGGCTGCAAAGTGAAGGAGAGCGGACCGTGCACATGCATCCCATTTGTTTCTATGGAACAGCCAAAAATAGCCGAGCAGCACTGTTGGCTATAGAAGTGAACGGAGGGCGGCCACACATATGAAGTCCTCTCTCCTTCGCTTTATAGGCCCCCTTTCCAGGGGTGGGACCCGCACCTATCAGACATTTGGGGCATATCCTAGCAAAATCCTCCTAATGTATGAAATGGGGTAATGCCTTTGCCCTACTATAAATTTTTTAAAGTGGTACTTTTATTTCAGGTATTCTTGGCATATCCATTGCATGTCTCCCAATTTTAGCATATGGCTCTCACCTCTTTGACCTGCACCCATCTCTAAAACAGGTCCACTGCCACATTGACGCTGCACGTGTTGGTAGGGTTTAGGCTAGGGCTACACAGCGCCATGTGTTGTCCAATATTTTTTATGATAGTCAACAGTGTCGCACTGCACTCCGAGTTGGATATTTGCGACACCATTGACTGTCATTACATAAAATGTTACACGACATTGGTGCGATATGAATGTCCCGCAACACGTCGCAGTTTAGTTGTACTCTTTATGTTGCATGACACGTCTTCATCTAGCCCTAGCCTTACGGAAACGACCAAGTCCACTGTCCTGTGCCGTTTTCGTGTCTCCCATTGGAGTGAACATGAGTTACAGAACACAGCATCACGAGCTACACTGCATCCGTAGTGCTGGGAGTTGTAGTTTTGCAATAGCTTTAGGGCCGCAGGTTGAGCACCTCTCATTTACAGGGTCCAGCCAGGATCTTCAGACCCATCCCTATAATGCCCCTCGGCTCCTGGAGAGCGGTGAATGTACCGCACTTTTTCTAACTCTTTACTGAACTTTATTTAAGGTTTTCTGAAGTTGTTTCGCTCATCCCTAGTGGTAACCTATTGCTAGGATGATAAGGTTCTGACTTCTGGGACCCGAATCGATCCTGAGAATTACTTACAATCGTACACATATTATAGATCCTTTACCACCATCGTAAATAAAGGAGCAGTGCGAGGCTGTAGTTCGGGCATCAGACAGCATGGGATAGGGGAGAAGCAGCCTCAGCAAGGCCCCAATGAGTTCTCCTAGGGGTGCCTTCACTGTGATTTGGCCCAGGAGGGGCATGTTGCTCAATAGACTTGCAGAATAAAGTGCAGAAAAGGCATAATGGCGTCCATTGTGCATGATCAGATGTCTGCATGCTGCTGGCCAGGAAGCGTGTACGCAGAGGCACAAATATCCAGTGGTATGATCATTACATTAAAGGGGTTCTCCAGGCTTTTAATATTGATGACCTATTGTTAGAATAGGTCAGCAATATAAGATCGATGGGGGTCCGACACCCGGCACCACTGGCAGTCCGCTGTATGAAGAGAAGGAATACTCCGGGCGTGCACGCCGCCTCCTGTGTCTCTTCCTGCTTGCCATAGACATAACAGTAGCGAGCAGGAAGAGAGACAGGACGTAAGCACAGCACATACCTTCTCTTCATACAGCTGATCGGCGGGGGTGCCAGGTGTCGGACCCCCATTGATCCAATGTTGATGACCAATCCTGAGGTCCTCAATATTAGATGGTGCAGTTAGAAGCACATCAAAACCAGATTGGCCAAAAAACACGTGCATTTTTGACACCGTTGGGATTAAAAAAAAAAAACACATCCACATTAAAGACCATGACAAAAACACAGTTTTTGTCCAATGCAGTTTTGATATAGTTAAAGGGCAGATTTGTACCTATGAAACTGGCTGACCTGTTTTGATCAAAATGTACACTAATGCCTCAGTAAGGCGGTACACATGTGCCAAGGAGCGCTGTCTTCTGCTTAGTAAGTAGGGATGAGATCAAAGCATAGCATGTGGATGTGCGAGCCAGTTCTCTTCTACATATTTGCTGGCTGACCTGTTACATGTGCACTTGGCAGCTGAAGACATCTGTGTTGGTCCCATGTTCATATGTGCCCGCATTGCTGAGAAAAATAAAGTGTTTTAATATATGCAAATTAGCCTCTAGGAGCAACGGGGGCGTTACCATTACACCTAGAGGCTCTGCTCTCCTTGCAACTGCTGAGCCCTCTGCACTGTGATCGGCTGGGCCACACATAATGATGTTTACACTGTCTGGTCCTGTCAATCAAAGTGCAGAGAGAGCAGAGCCTGTAGGTGTAATGACAACACCCCCATTGCTCCTAGAGGCTCATTTGCATATATAAAACATCATTTTTCTCAGCAATGCGGACACATATGAACATGGGACCAACACAGATGTCTTCTGCTGCCAAGTGCACATATAACAGGTCAGCGAGTGTCATAGGTACAAATCTGCTGACAGATGCCCTTTAAACCTAAACTGGACCATCTAAATACACCCTAAGGCCTCATGCACACAACCATATTTTTCACCCATGTCTACATTTTTTCAAAATAACACACTGACCCATCCATTTCTATGGGGCCATGCACACATCTGTATTTTTTAGTGGATCCGCGAGGCCGTTCCACAAATTATAGAACATGTCTTATTCTATCAAGGATCAGAATAGTCCCTTTGATTGGTGGAAGTGAGAAACTTCCACCATTCACACCGGTGTCACATCTCAGTTGTATCAGGTCTCTGTTGTCCATAACAGGCAGAAGAACCTGCCTATTTAGCTTCAAAAGAATACCCTGATTCTCCAGAATCGGATCAGTCAATCGGGCCAAGCTCTTATGTATTGACGGGCCAGACACATAAATATGGGTTGGCTGCGCGGCTGTGTGCGACGGGCTTAGACGAGCGGCAGAGTAATAGAGAAGCTGTCTCTTTATAGCAGATAATGGAATGGACTTTTAGAGCATTAAACTCTCTCTAGCGCTGGGATTAATTGTTTAATTCCTTCCCAGTCATACGTTTCAAAGGGTTTCCCCCGGGTCTTTAATACATCAGATAAGATAATGCATCAAACTGTTATTTAATGAGGTGTTAGGAGGACTGAGCCGCGCAGAGCCTCACAATGTGTATTTAATCTTTCTATGACATGACTGAGGACGGGCTGAAAGCAAAGCTAGGACTCCTGCTAAGCCAATGTGCTCAGCTCACGTAGAGGGCACAGCGAGGACAAGGTGCAGCCGAAAACGGCGCCGGCAAGTAGTTTTAGTTCATCCAACTTTTTTTTTGCACAGGTTTCAGCACGGATTTGGTCCTGAAAGCCGCAGCGAAACTTCCTCCTACTGTTTTCAAAGAGAGGCCGCGCCGCACTTCATGCAGCCAAGGATTTTTCCATGTGCGGCTTTCTAGACCACGCCAAGAACATACACATCCATTACTGGAGAGGTTACTTTGCAGACACCTTGGAAAACTGCTCACAGTTTAGTTTCATTAAATGCAGGACCGCGCCATTCAAAATGGAAACCCATGCAGTAACAACAGCAGTTTCTGACTTTAGATATGCCGCAATTTTTTATGCGGTCATAATCCGTTGTGTGAACGGTAAATTGGCGTTGTTTTCATATGGACAATTTTGTCTTGAAAACCACTGTTTACAGGCAAAAATGCACAGTCAATCTGAAGCGGTACAGTAGTTGAGCGACACTCTTGCGGTTGCTCTTGATCAGAGTCTGGAGACCTTGCGGGAATGATCGTGGCTGTTGTGCCATAATTCCGGTAAAAAAAAGTAGGTGAATTTTGCTGCATGCCATTTTTGTTAAAAAAAAATTGAGACGTGATTTTTATTTTATATACCATGCTCCCGATCCTGTGCAAAAGGAGGCACAGTTGGCTATGTTCGGGGGACGCCAGATTTATCAAGTGAGGCATTTTAAAAAGTTGCAAAAAAGCATGTAAATCTTACTCCAGTATGGGAAATTTATCTAACAAGGTTTGCCGTTTGAAAAGTTCTGTGCATGCTCTGTGGTACTAGCCCACAGAAGGCAATGTAGTGCTCAGGTGCCGGAAAACAGGGAGAGGTGTAAGGATACTTTGAAGTCTCGAGATTTGTGGACTTTTGCCTGTTTCCCCTATGCAAAGTCAACTCTTTACTTTATTTTGCTTTAAAGGGTTAACTTGCACTGATTTATACTGTTTAACACTGTTTAAGTGCATTTTTTATGTTTGCTGTGATATATATTCTGTTCGTTTACACAACTCTGTGGAAACAGTTAATGAACACTTAGAGACTTTTGGGACTTTCTAGCTATAATGAGAAGCTAGTAATTTTCCACAGCTACCATAAAGTTTAAAGAAGTGTATGTTTTTTGGACGTAAAAAGCCAGACTTGTTTATCACCAAAATCAGACAGAATGACCTTTTGGATGCCTGAAAACTTGTTTTTGTCTGGGAAAATTGCTGTGTCATTGCCTTTGAGCATCACTAAAGCTCTAATGTAAGTCTATGAGAGACAGAAAGTGTAACATTGTATTTGTTTGTGCTGAGTTTATCCACTCCACCCCTCACACTAGAAGGTTCTAATTCAGCCAGAAACTGTATATAAGGTGAGCAATGTTCTGCAGTTAGTGAACAGTGATTAAAAGACGAGTATCTGCCAGACTATTGAGTGACCAGAAGAAGACGCTGAGACGGGGATACTCTGCTACAGACCCTGGATCACCAGTCTTGGACAAGGGTACCAGCCTTCTGAGATAAAGTGAGGTAGAGAGAGAGAGCTAGCTCAGGCCTTTCCTCAGTATCAAACCCTTCTTCTGCCAGGGAGAAGACTGGAGAAGCCAGCCCAATGTCTTGCCTGTATTGTTTTGTACCTTAATTCCTCCAGTAAAGAAGCACACTGGTTTACTGCAGACCCTAACTCTCTGGACTTACTTCCCATTGGGGTACACACACACACCTTACCATCCCTCAACGGTGTCCAGGGGACCCAAAGTAGCGTTGGGACCACTCCAAACCCGACCACTGCAGAGGGCATCTGCATTCGATTTTGAAGTGCTGCATGGTGGTGTTAAGGGAGAGGGGAGGAGCTGAAATTGGGTAGAAGAGGTGGGCTTGGGCACTTTCAAAAGAAAAGCATGCCCAGATGGGCACCTTGAGCTTGATTTGCATACCAATAAAAGTTACTTTTCTGGGCAATGACTTCACAACATGGTGACATACAGGTATCTTGGCAATGGTGGCTTCAATAAATTGTCTCTGGGTGAGAGATTCCCTTTAATCACTGAGTTCAGGTGTTTCTTCGTTACCATTGCCTCAACATGCAGTTTGCCTTTACAGACGTTTGTGAAAGAATGGCTCACACAAACGAGCTCACTGAATTCCAGCATGGTCCTATAATAGGATGCCACCGTCCTAGATATTCACTGTGAACTGTGACTTGTGACTATGCATGTTGTATTATTACAAAAAGAACGGCAGAACCACAGAAACTCAACCAGGAAGCGGAGACCACATAAAGTACTAAGGCACATGGCGCATAAAAGTCACCAACACTGCTGAGTTCGGTCCTCTTCCGGCATTAAAATTAGCAGAAAAACTGTGCGCCAGGAGCTTCATGGCATAGGTTTCCATGGTCGAGCAGCTACATGCAAGCCTTACATCACCAAGCACAATGCCAAGCTTTGGTTGGAATGATGTAAACCACACCGCCACTGGAGAGCAGTGGAAACATGTTCCCTATCTGACAGTCTGATGGATGAGTCTGGGTTTTGGTTAATCCCAGGAGAACATTACCTGCCTGACTAGATTGTGCCAACTGGTATCAGAGGGATAATGCTATGAGGTTGTTTCTTAGGGGTTGGCTTAGGCCCCTGAGTTCCTGTGAAGAAAATACTTCAGCTTATCAAGATATTTTGGACAAGTGTATACTTCCAACCTTGTGGAAAAGGTTTGGGGAAAGCCCTTTTCTGTTCCAGCACGACTGTGCACAAAGCAGTGTCCATAAAGACATGGTTGGTTGAGTTAGGCTTGGTAGAACTTAACTAGCCATGCAGGGCCCTGAACTCAACCTCATCCAACACCTTTGGGGTGATTTAGAACAGATTGTGAGCCAGGTTCTCCTGGCCAACCTCAAATGTCCTCCTGGATGAATGGCCAAAAATTCCCACAGACACCCTCTCAAATCTTGTAGAAAGCTTTTGCAGATGAGTGGAGGCTATGTTACCTCCAAAGGTAGTGGGGGAGCAATTTCATATTAATTCCTATGGATTTAGAATGGGATGTCATAATGGTTCCTATGGGTGTAACATGTAGGTGTCTTAATATTTTGTCCCAAACAGTGTGTCATTTTAGTATTAGTTTATTTTCATTTGTTGAGAAGCTGCAACCTATTGTTATAACAGTGGTATCTTCCACCCGCATGCGATCCCGTCCATAATATGGCCACCAATGGAGGCGTATTTGTCTGATCACGTCACTCTGCATCCTCCACTGTAACTTAAGCAGCACAGGACTTCTCCTGTAATTTTGTGATGGGGATAATGACACAAAAAACTGAAAAGAGATATTTTCAGGATTCATATATTTGCAATGTCCAGCTTGCCAACTAAAACTCTCCATTCTTTGCTCTGCTAGATTTCTATCAAGCTCAAAGGGAGTGTCTGTTCTGCTACAGCTCAGGAGGCGTGTCTCAGCTCTCCCTATCACTGCTCAGGAAGCAGCTGAAAGATTAAACTGAGCATGTGTGGCCATCTAAGTGTCACGTACCGTGTGGTTATCGTGACACGTGTTTCATGTTGCTCATGTTTGTGCCCTGGTTTTCCGGATTTGGTTGTATGCTGGTTGCCAGGGGCAACGTGTATAATGTTGCTCATGTTTGTGCCCTGGTATTCCGGATTTGGTTGTATGCTGGTTGCCAGGGGCAACGTGTATATTGTTGGTATCTCGGTTGTTCTCCGTGACACGGCTTCCATGTTGCTCATGTTTGTGCCCTGGTATTCTGGCTGCGGTAGTAGGCCGTGGTTGCCAGGGGCAACGTGTAGTTTTGGTTGCTGGTATGTTCCCTTATTGCATACTTCCTTCCTTCCCTGTCTGGTTCTCATGGGGTTAACATATTGACCTGCGGTGTGGTCACTAGGTGCTTTTATTCTGTGTTGCTAGCCTGGTGGATTAGTTGTGCTCCAGCCTCCGTTGGTGCTGGAGCTATGCACCTTTCCTGGGATTCCATCTGCCCAGTCCTTGTGGCCACTTAATATGTCATCGAGGTCTTCCCGAGGTCCTCTCATCCCCTTCCCTTATTCCTGTTGTGTGGTTTATGTACGGGTGGGGTGTTTGGTCTGTGACTGCCATGTGTCTTCTGACATGGAGTCCAGACATTCCCTGTATGTATGTGCCTTCGGTGAGAGGGCTCCAGGGTTCCCCGGAGGGGGAACAGCGATACTGTGAGTGGTTGCCGGTGAGCTGGTTCCTGGGTGTGTTGTGTGTACTGGGTCCTGTTGGGTGTTCGGGTTCCAGTGCATGTGCCTGGGCTGCAGTCTTTGGTGTATGGACTGCTGGTGCTTCTATCAGCAGTATCAGCAGGTAAGTTGCCAGGTGCACCGGGACCATCCTGGAGGTGCAGTCAGTGAGTTCTGGATAAGTGCATCCCTACCATCTGGGGCTCTGTGAAGAACGGGGCTCACTGGGTTTCTGCCCTCTGGGTTTGGTTTCTGGTGTTTCCGGTGCACTTGGTTCAGTGGTTTTCCTTGCCACTGGCTTCTTGCCTGCTGATCGGTTTTCTTCTCACTGTAGTGTATCGGTGTATGCTCGGTGTGGAGTTTCCCCTCCCACACCGTAGCGTCGTGACACTAAGTGAGCAGGACAAATAAATAAGAAAAAACAAACTGCAGGTGGCGCTATACAGATACATTTTATTGATTAAAGGGGTTATCCCATGAATAATGTAAAACATGAAAATTGGACATCATCTAGTCCATGACAATACCTTTCTAATAAAGCTAGAACCAGCCCTGTACCTCACATGGATCCAGAGATCTCTTCATTCATTGCTGTGCTAGATTTATATCAAGCTGACAGCTGAAGGGGAGTGTCTTTTCTGCTACAGCTAAGAGGGGCGTGTCTCATCTCTCCCTATAACAGCTCAGGAGGCGTGTCTCAGCTCTCCCTATCACAGCTTAGGAGGCGTGTCTCAGCCTCCCTATCACTGCTCAGGAGGCACTTGAAGGATGAAACTGAGCATGTGCGGCCTTCTGAATGAGCAGGACAAAGACATGACAAAAAACAAACAGCAGGTGGCGCTATACAGATGCATTTTATTGAATAACTCAGTGGCTATGCTAAATTTTTAGTTAAATGCAATTACAAAAGAATTCAGATCCAGGTTGCTGGTTTTGAGAATAAATTAAGAATATTTTTTGTAGGACAACACCTTTAATTAAACGATCAGCCCCCTGCGACTAGGACTATGGCTTAGGACAGTATATCCCTGGTCTTCCAGGGAGGGATTTAATAATTCACAGATAATCATTTCTTTTCTGTTGTATATTTTCATTGCTGAGCAATTACATCAGCAAATGAGCCTATATGGAAGCCGCTAACAGATTGTGAATGACCAGGATAAGGATAGGAAAGCGTTTCGCATCCATATATCACTCCTTGGTGGTTAACACAATTTACAAAACATTGCACAGGCAAGCACCAATTGGCTTCTAAAATCGGAGGAAATTATAATTTAGTTCATTTGTCCAAGGCACCGGGCGAGAACAGCTGGTAAATAATCAGAGTCCCTGCTCTGGGATGTTCAAGTGCAAACTGAATTTAGGATATTGATTTAAGGGACACGGCCAGTGTAAGGTTATGTGTGATATCTGCTTTATTGCTGAGGCTGGAATTTCACGTCAAGTCGTGAGCGGCTGTGACTAGCCGTTTATTTTCCAGTCTAATGCCAGTTATTTTATTAATATTAGGACAGTACAGCTGCCATTTTTTCTGCCGGTATCCTTCATACAGATCTCCAGTCTCCTTGACTGGGGTATCTGATATGTTTTACATGTAGAACATACAAAAATAGCAAAAAAAAATAATGTAACGTACGGTGCAGATGTGACAGGCCATTTACTAAACTCTGATAGCACCAGGGCCTGACTAAAGGAAGAAGAGGAGCTTAATCATGCCATCCCAAAAACCTTCAAATATTTTTATTGTCCCAGTTAGGTTGCCTGCCCACTGTGCGGATTCACGTGTGGAAAAACTGCAGCATAATACAGTACCGGAATGTAAATGAGCTTTGACAAGTATCACGTACACATTGCTTTTTTTGTTAGGTGCAGAAAAATTGACCTGATGTGCGGAATTTGTTAAGTAAAAATGTTCTGTAGTTTTGTTTCTGCATTTGGTTATAGCTAGAGACGAACGAAGTTCTTAACTTCTTAAAAATTAAATTAGCTGAATTTAACCAAAAAAATTTGCTCGTGATGAATTACTTTGTAATTTGCTTAGTTATTGAACCCCTTAGATGCTGTGTTCATTGCTGATCATGAGATCTGAGATCCATATTCAAGCATTTTAGTTGTTCATTAAAAAAAAAAAATAATTCTACTTACCTCATGCATTTGATTGCGAAAGAGGCCATCTTGCTTGAAGATCCAACATAAAATCTTGCGCGGCACATAATCGCCGCGGTGACATAATCACGTCTCTCGATGTGGTGACATCATACGTCACGGCACACGAGATTTCGCATGAGACTGTCAAGCAAGATGGCCGCAGCATCCTCTTTGCGCTCAAATGAATGAGGTATGATTTTTTTTTATATTTTTATCTCCATTTCATGGAAAATCAATTTATTACCACAAAGCATGAGGAAATTCAACTTCGCTGCAAATCAAATTTGTCGTGAAATTCGGATTGAAGTCCACTTCATTAACTTCAATTCGCTCAACACTAGTTATAGCTCCTATGCAGAATTATGTGTCTCCATGGTAACAGACAACAAAAGAATCTTGTAGTTTCACCCTGCAGTCATACCATCTTTCACATGCCGCCCCCTACTTCTGCTAACCCCAACTAATGTATGTTAACGCTAAAGTGGGAGCAGATGGTAGGAGGTATGCAGGATGGTGATGATGAGCGTCGCGAGCTTCAGATGTTACATCCAAAGTCATTTTATTCAAAACTTCAGATTCGTCTCTGTACAGTATTAGAATGTATGTTCTCCAATGAGCCAAAATCAGTTATTCACAAAGTCGCACGTGACTTTGTTGAGTAATTGATTTTTAAAGTGGAAAACCACTAGAAAACTTGAACCCAAACTTGGCTTGGCGTGATGGATCCGTGTGACATGTGCTGTCTATGGAGAATGTGTACAGCACGCGTATGTGAATCACTGACTTGTGAATGAGGCTTACTACATGCGGCTTTGGTGCATTTTCTGTTGTGTGTTTTGCTGATGAAACGCAACAAAAACCGCAGTGAATTTTTCCCCAGTATTTTTAGTCACGTTTGAACCTGGTCTTAAAGTGATTTCAAGGAGTGAATCCATACGCACTCACAACTTTTCCATTTTTATTATTTTAAACAAGTTTTTTTTTTCATTTCAATGTAATAATTTGGATTACTTCATAAAATCTGAATTAAAATCAATTTTAATTGCAGGTTCTAATGCAACAAATAGAAAATACACCACAACGGGGTGAATACTTTTGCAAAGCACTTTATACACAGAATGTCGACAGAACCCATCAATTTCGACAGGACCGGCTGATCTCCTTATATGTATGGGGCCACTGACTCTATCCTGGCATCTGGTTTTCAATTGCCCATTCCTTCTATCCTCGGAGAGATAGGCCGCCCCGGCAGAGGAGTCTAACAGCGACTTTCTCCTATTCTCCGTGTATGGGGGGACTTGAGAGAAAGCTTTCGGCTGAAGGAGGCTTTGGATAATTGTTATGTCGTGTATGGCCACCCTCAGGGGTGCACCACCAATGAGGCCAGGTGAGGTGATCGCCTCAGGCAGCACCAGGTAGGGGCAAGAGGGGGGCAGCAGAAGGGCCATGGGGAATGAGCGCTTTCATTGTGGCAAAGGGGTTAGGTTAAGAAATAGGCATGGGGGTGCGATATCAGAAGAAACGCAGAAAGGCTAGGTGCACCCGTGGTCACCCTTAGTCAGCAGCTTCTGCACTGTGTAAGACACACGGTCATTGATTTCTGTAGACACCAAATTAGACTTTATTTTTATTAAGTGTTAATAGTCATCGGGAGACCTGGTTAAGGGGTCCAAAGTGATTCAGACATTTTGTTGACATTTCTTGAGATTTTTAGTGATTTTCAGCAAATCTGCCCACTCCCATCACCCGTGAAGACTCATGTTAAGGAAATCGCTAATTAAGAGCTTGTACCATCGTACTGTGTCAGAGTGCCAAGTCTCAAGATGTGATTTTCTTCATTCCTCCTCAGAACTCTATCTATAATTTAGGAACATCAACTGCAATTTTTGTGGCTGTCATTTTTGTGACTGCTTTTGCCATATATGAAAGAGATACAGAAGTTGTTCTCGTCTAGCCTTGAACCAGCACAATATCCAGAAACGAAATCTCCGCAGACATCACGATATTGTCATTATCATGCATACAAATTGCCATATACTGCAGTCTTTTGGGGAGATGTTCCTACCTTGTACATTTTATTATATGTATGACATAATATCACCGTAGCTATAGGCAGAGTAGGGGTAGTAGTTACAATGAGCCCTTAGGCAATCTGCACATAGGAGCGGGTGAACGCACAGAAGATCCACACAAATTTCTATGTGGATTTCTGTGCGTTTTGTGCACCCGGACCACACCAAAAACGTAATTTCTAATTGCAGTTTTTAGTGCGGATTTTGATGCGGTTTTGCCGCAGATCTCACCCTTCATTTGAAAAGGGATAAATCTGCAGCTAAAACTGCAAACATAATTGGAAGGCTGCAGATTAGGAAAGCTGCACAGTAGGTCAGTTTCCATGCAGAAAAAAATCTGTGTTCAAAGATTGGTTTAAAGGGGTTGTCCCACGAAAAATATTCTACAGTATTCAAACCAGCACCTGGATCTGAATACTTTTGTAATTGCATGTAATTAAAAATTTAGCATAGCCACTGAGTTATTTAATAAAACGTATCTGTATAGCGCCACCTGCTGTTTGTTCTCTTTCTTATTTCTTTGTCCTGCTCACTGAGATGGTCGCATAAGCTCAGTTTCATCTTTCATCTGCCTCCTGAGCTGTGATAGGGAGAGCATGGACACGCCTCCTGAGCTGTTAGGAGAGCCCATGCCCCTTAGTTGTGATGGGAGAGCTGAGGACCCCCCCTGAGCTGCAGCAGAAAAGACACGCCCCTTGAGCTGTCAGCTTGATATAAATCTATTTGAACAATGAATGTGGAGATCTCTGGATCCATGCGAGGTACAGGGCTGGTTCTAGCTTTGTTAGAAAGAGGTTGTCATGTACTACATGATGTCTGATTTTCATTTTTTACAGAAGTCATAGGATAACCCCTTTAATCTCATTCACTTTGTCACTTCGCTGGTACTTTATTACTTGAGAATCTGTGCAGAAAAAAAACATGTGTAATCCGCCATGCATGCAGGTGGCCCAATGGTCCCAGATACAAATACACAGAATATTAGAAATGGTACATGGTGTGGGGCAGTTACAGATTTCACATGGGTGCTTCATTACATCCATGATCTCTGTCTGAAGACAGTCTTGTGTTTTTTACCGATACAAATGAAGCCTCTTAATTGTCCCAATAGTAGTGCCCATTGCAGACTGTCCCAATACAAGGGCCTCATGGTTACCTACACCGTGGAGAAATACATTATCCAGACCTGGGTGTATCTTCAAATGTTTTTACTATGCATTGTTATGTTTTGTGTTCAGGCTGTGTTATTCCAGCATAGTAGGTAATGGTTGGCAGGAACAGGGTTAACTACCTTCTTCCTCCCCTCTTGGTAGGAATGAGATGGTCCTGCTTCCTGCCAGGAGAGGGTTTCCAGAGTAGATAGTAAAGGAGATAAGAAGCACATGCCAGAGCTCTTACTCCTAGAGCTTGAATTTTATTCTCCTGGGAGTCCATCATTATAAAAGCAAGGTTTTTAATTGGTTCTTCCCCTATAACTTCATGTAACTCCTTAGTGATGTCTATACCTGGCCGCATTTCTGCAGTTTGAGGTAACTGTACATGCATACTGACCTTTAGGTGGCGCTACGAGGGGGCAAGGAGACATCATCAGGGTAAGATGTCTTACCATCACTTCTCTTTGTATCATATGGGGTGTTGGCCAAGTGCCATGTTGGGTGCTGGTCAATAGGGGCTAGCTCATTTGTCCGCACCACTCTCAGTGACTGTTACTTATCTTTGTCTTTGTGTATCTATATCTTTTATCATAGCTTAGTAAACTCTTTATGCACCTAAGTCCTGTTACGTCTATTTTTTCCTGAACTTCTGACCCCACCATAATACAGTCATCCAGAGAGATCATCAGAGCCAGGACAGCTTCGTCAGCAGAGTGATCAGCAAAATTCGCAGCGTTACAGACCCCTGCTGCCGGTGAGGGACAACAGCTCAGACACCCATCATCTAGAATAACCACAACGCCATTCTAACTTCAAGGCTGTATCACACAGTGGACACCTATATCCACAAGTGCCTGCAAGTGCCATTTATTCTCCACACAACTCCTCATCTGGTACCAGAAACTGCACTTTGTACCTAATACTGCTGGATGTGCCACAAGTTATACTCTGGGAGACTTTAAAACATATACTTCTGGCCTGATTCTTCAAACCACCTTTCCACTGCACCGATCCCCAAGGTGCAACGGCCTGAGTGAGTACACCGTGACACATCATCTCATCAGGGCCACTACCACTCCCTATCCTCTGCACCGGCTCCGTCAGGGGCTCTCTGCAGAAACATTGCAGTTTTAACCCATTGTAATGTCTTAGGGACCAGTGACGTACCTAGAATAGAGGCAGACCACGCAACTGCTATGGGGCCCAGTGCGAAGCTTATTATCTTCCCCGCATGAAAACATTGCATTTTCATTCAGCTGCCAGTAGGGGAAGCTCAATGCAAAGAGATAATTATAGCTTCCATGGTAGATGTATTAACTCCTATGCACTGAGCTTCCCCCTAGTGGTGGCTGCAGGGAAATAGAATAGGAAGCAGGGGATTTTTCGATCTATTCATGCCCGTTTTCTGAGCTCCATATTTTTGAAGCAACTGTTCCACTTTTTCCAACACAATAGTTACATAACGGTTTCCATAAAATAACATGAATCATACAGTAGTGCCCATAGAGACAAATGCCAGCCAGAGCAGGGCGTACGGAAGTATGGCAGACAAAGTGCCATAAAACACACATATTCCATAGGCCAATATTTGGAGCATAATCTGCAGAGATCAGCACTGAATCCTGGAAACCTGGAATGGGGTTGGAGAATCAGGAACCCCATGAAAGTCTCGAAAGGGGGCTAGGATGAACAGAGAGATTGGATTCTGTAAAGGCGACCATCCAGCGTTGACATCCAGTAACCAATTTCTAAACTGCATCAGAAAGAATAAATATGGATCACTAGCAGTTTTAATATACGATGTTCCTCTATGGTGTCTAGCAGGGGGTGCTGGTAGACTCTGAGGATACCTGGCAGGCTCAAAACAAAGATGCAGACACAATTAAAAGTAAAGGATGCAGGTGCCGTGTGCTGGCATGCCGCTGATACAGCACCAATAGCAGATGCCAGTTAATATGTACATGTAATAAATTGCTTTTCTAAAAATTACTTTTATAGCACACATTCATATGGGGGTTATATGGCGGTAAAGACGGAATCTGTTTTGCAGCTGTTTCCTATGCAGCAATGCAATGTGACTAATGGAACACCTGCGCCCTCTTGTGGATATATGTATAATAATAATGTACCAGATAAAGGG
>ONZH01000547.1:0-26200 GCA_900303285.1 Rhinella marina | reverse complement strand
TATATAACTGAGAGAAAAACCGTATTCCTAGACTGACGCTACTGTACAGTACACTACATAATTGTTCACTGGACTGGAGTACATATAACTGAGAAAAAACGTATTTTATAGACTGACGCTGCTGTACAGCACACTACAGAATTTTTCACTGGACTGTAGTATATATAAATGAGAAAAAAACGTAGTCTTTAAATGGCGGCTATGTTACCGCAAACCACTCCATTTTTCACTGGACTGTAATACATATAACTGAGAGAAAATACGTATTTTATAAACTGACGCTACTGTACAGCACACTAAATAATTGTTTACTGCACTGTAGTATACTTAACTGAGAGAAAAAACGTATTCCCTAGACTGACGCTACTGTACAGCACACTAAATAATTGTTCACTGGACTGTAGTATATATAACTGAGAGAAAAAACGTATTCCCTAGACTGACGCTACTGTACAGTACACTACATAATTGTTCACTGGACTGGAGTACATATAACTGAGAAAAAACGTATTTTATAGACTGACGCTGCTGTAAAGCACACTACAGAATTGTTCACTGGACTGTAGTACATATAACTGAGAAAAAACATAGTCTTTAAATGGCGGCTATTGTACCGCAAACCACTCCATTTTTCACTGGACTGTAATAAATATAACTGAGAGAAAATACGTATTTTATAGACTGACGCTACTGTACAGTCATGGCCAAAAGTTTTGAGAATGACACAAATATTATATTTTCACATGATCTGCTGCCCTCTGGTTTTTATGTGTGTTTGTCAGATGTTTTTATCACATACAGAAATATAATTGCAATCATATTATGAGTAACAAAAGCTTATATTGACAGTTAGAATGAGTTAATGCAGCAAGTCAATATTTGCAGTGTTGACCCTTCTTCTTCAGGACCTCTGCAATTCTCCCTGGCATGCTCTCAATCAACTTCTGGACCAAATCCTGACTGATAGCAGTCCATTCTTGCATAATCAATGCTTGCATTTTGTCAGAATTTGTAGGTTTTTGTTTGTCCACCCGTCTCTTGATGATTGACCACAAGTTCTCAATGGGATTAAGATCTGGGGAGTTTCCAGGCCATGGACCCAAAATCTCTATGTTTTGTTCCCTGAGCCATTTAGTTATCACCTTTGCTTTATGGAAAGGTGCTCCATCATGCTGGAAAAGGCATTGTTGATCGCCAAACTGCTCTTGGACGGTTGGGAGAAGTTGCTCTCGGAGGACATTCTGGTACCATTCTTTATTCATGGCTGTGTTTTTAGGCAAGACTGTGAGAGAGCCGATTCCCTTGGCTGAGAAGCAACCCCACACATGAATGGTTTCAGGATGCTTTACAGCTGGCATGAGACAAAACTGGTGGTAGCGCTCACCTCGTCTTCTCCGAATAAGCTGTTTTCCAGATGTCCCAATCGAAAAGGGGATTCATCAGAGAAAATGACTTTACCCCAGTCCTCAGCAGTCCACTCCCTGTACATTTTGCAGAATATCAGTCTGTCCCTGATGTTTTTTTCTGGAGAGAAGTGGCTTCTTTGCTGCCCTCCTTGAGACCAGGCCTTGCTCCAAGAGTCTCCACCTCACAGTGCGTGCAGATGCACTCACACCTGCCTGCTACCATTCCTGAGCAAGCTCTGCACTGCTGGTAGCCCGATCCCGCAGCTGAAACACTTTTAAGAGATGGTACTGGTGCTTGCTGGTCTTTCTTGGGCGCCCTGGAGCCTTTTTGGCAACAATGGAACCTCTCTCCTTGAAGTTCTTGATGATGCGATAGATTGTTTACTTAATCATGACAGATTGATCTCCAGCCCTGTCCTCATCAACACCCACACCTGTGTTAATGAAGCAATCACTGAAACGATGTTAGCTGGTCCTTTTAAGGCAGGGCTGCAATGATGTTGAAATGTGTTTTGGGGGATAAAGTTCATTATCTAGGCAAATATTGACTTTGCAAGTAATTGCTGTTAAGCTGATCACTCTTTATAACATTCTGGAGTATATGCAAATTGCCATTATAAAAACTGAAGCAGTAGACTTAAGCAGTAGAATTAATATTTGTATCATTCTCAAAACTTTTGGCCATGACTGTACAGTACACTAAATAATTGTTCACTGGACTGGAGTACATATAACTGAGAAAAAAAACGTATTTTATAGACTAACGCTGCTGTACAGCACACTACAGAATTGTTCACTGGACTGTAGTACATATAACTGAGAAAACGTAGTCTTTAAATGGCGGCTATTTTACCGCAAACCACTCCATTTTTCACTGGACTGTAGTACATATAACTGAGAAAAAACGTAGTCTTTAAATGGCGGCTATTTTACCGCAAACCACTACATTTTTCAATGGACTGTAGTACATATAACTGAGAAAAAAACGTAGCCTTTAAATGGCGGCTATTTTACCGCAAACCACTCCATTTTTCACTGGATTGTAGTACATATAACTGAGAAAAAACATAGTCTTTAAATGGCTGCTATGTTACCGCAAACCACTACATTTTTCACTGAACTGTAGTACATATAACTATGTACTACATATATAAAATACATATTTTATAGACTGACGCTGCTGTACAGCACACTACAGAATTTTTCACTGGACTGTAGTATATTTAAATGAGAAAAAAAACGTAGTCTTTAAATGGCGGCTATTGTACCGCAAACCACTCCATTTTTCACTGGACTGTAGTACATATAACTGAGAAAAAACGTATTCCCTAGACTGACGCTACTGTACAGCACACTACAGAATTGTTCACTGGACTGTAGTATATATAAATGAGAAAAAAACATAGTCTTTAAATGGCGGATATTTTACCGCAAACCACTACATTTTTCACTGGACTGTAATACATATAACTGAGAGAAAATACATATTTTATAAACTGACGCTACTGTACAGCACACTACATAATTGTTCATTGCACTGTAGTATACATAACTGAGAGAAAAAACATATTCCCTAGACTGACGCTACTGTACAGCACACTAAATAATTGTTCACTGGACTGTAGTATATATAGCTGAGAGAAAATTGTTCACTGGACTGTAATGTATAGAAATGATAGAAAAAACGTATTCCCTAGACTGCACTACAGATCCAAGCAGGCCAATATTTTGAGAGAGTCATCTGAATCGAATCGCTGGAACATAAATTTTTGGAAATTTGAGACAAATTTGATTCATTTAAAATCATTTCATTCATCTCTATTTGTGACATTAGCAGACCTAAGAAAAATGATGAGAAAGATGTGTCATAAAAGGAGAGAGCAGTATGAGTAAAATGATGGGTACACTTCAGACATGAGAGCCATTGAAAGTGAGGTTTAATAGATGTGTACTGCATCAAGATTCACTTTTGGGATGTAGTTTTAAGAAACTGTACAATCCTTCAGAAAAATACAGTGTCTGGAATTTATACCTGAAATGTCAGTCCTGAACAAGTTCTACTCCAGGGAAAACGTACTAGCTATTCTGTATCTCTTTTATGAACAGATCACTATGTAGAAATTTTGTCTTTATGTTAACATGTCAAGCTATAGGATATTTTCTATGACTCTTATTTCATCTCTTATAATTGATCCTTAAATCCCCTTCACTTTTCATAGTCTCATTGTCAAATCATGGACATTTGTGGGAAAGCAAGAGTTTTGTCCCATTATAATGCTTTAGGACTATGCTACAAGGTCTCTAACACTTGGAACCATGTCCACAGTTAAATGTAGCATACATATTCATTGAATGGCCTAACTCTATTGCATTTGTAGTGGAACTCAAGTAAAATTTACTCCATTACAGGGATTTTGCCAAGTTTGCAAGTAATCTCCTATCCACAGGATAGGGGATATAGGGGGTAACTAACTGATAACTGGGGGTATCACTGCTGGCTAGCTATTTCTCTTGGTCCCATAGAGAATGAATGGAATGGTATGACACGTGCTGAATCAGGGGAACAGTACCCCCATTCTTAGGATTGGTGGGGGTCCCTGCAGTTGGACCCCTGGCAATCAGTTATCTTTTATACTGTTGATAGGTCATAACTTGGCACAACCCCTTTGATATTACAAAATTGCTAAATGTCACAATATTTATAAAATTACTTTTATAGTGTGCCTAATATACTTTACTTATATATGCTCAGGAAAGTTTCCTAATGTGATGTTAAAAATTTGTCCAACATAAAAAGTTGTTGGTCCACCTTGCGTAAAATATGATTCATCTAGTGGAGATAGTTTTATTCAGAAGACTCAAATTAACTGTATTATATATCTATAACATTACTTAAAGCCTAAACTCAAGAGATTTCCATTGTATACAAAAACTCCTGGCCACCGATGCAAAATCTCATTTCTGTTTTTCATACAGTACATGAGATGGAATAAATTGTAACTTAAGTGCAACTAAAAAGCAATACATGGATATAAACAGTTGCTTCATAAGACAATAACTATTGTATGCTTAATAATAATAGTAATAAATAATAACATTTATTTATATAGTGACAAGTCAATATATTTCACCAGTGCCTTATAATCTGAGGGTTCATGTTCACATAGAATCATGCATTACGTAGCAGCAAACAAATCAACAATTAAAGGAAGAGGAGTGCTCACAAAAGCTTACAATCTATGAGTGAATATATGTTTATAGAAGTTGATAGATAATACCTTAACCCTTTCACTACCGGATGTTTTTTAATTTTTGCGTTTTCATTTTTCTTCCCTATTTTCCTTGAGCCATAACTTTTTTATATTTCCATTCACATAGCTGTATGAGGGCAAATTTGTTTGCGGGACAAGTTGTACTTTCTAATGACACAATTAATTATGGCATAAAATGTAGTAAGAAGCGGTAAAAAAATCCAAATAGGTGGAATTGAGGGAAAAAAAAAAGTCCACCGTTTAACTGGTTTTGTTCCCACTGTGTTTTTTTTTTTTACAGTAAAACTGACCCATGCCCTTCATTCTCTGGGTCAGTATGATTACAACGATACCCCATCTGTATAGGTTTTTTATGTCTAAATAGTACTGAAAATAGTGTAAAAATAAACTTCAACTTTGAAAAAAATTTATATTGCCATATTCTGAGCCTCATAACTTTTTATATTGTCTACTGAGCTGTTTAGGGGCTCATTTTTTGCGAGAAAATCTGTTGTTTTTATTGGTACAATTTTGGAGTGTACGTGAATTTTTTTTATCACATTTTATCAATTTTTTTTGGGTAAGAGAAGCAATGAAAAAATGGCAAATCGGCCATTTTGACCCTTTTTTCTGTTATGACATTCGCCATATTGGAATTTTGGGCGTTTTGTGTCGCAGTGATACTCATGATGTTTATATTTATTGTTATTTAGGTATTTATTGTTTAATTATACAGAAATGGGGGTGATTTAAACTTTTATATTTTTTATATATTTTTTAACATTTTTTTAAAAAAATTTTGATTTATGTTTTTTAATTTTGTGCGATCAGGGATTTTTCAAATGGGGTTTGGATTGGAAATTGCTCATTTCTTACCTGGCCTGTAATCTGGTTGCCAAAATAAGATTTGCAGCATGAACACTATCAGCCTCATCAGCGAGGCTCATAGTGTTCAGCGCAACTACAGATGTCCTCATGGGCATTGTTAGGAAGTCTGGAAGTGCAAGCTTCCGGGTTTTTGTGCATTTAGATGCTGTGATCTCAATGGAGTTCCGACATAAAGCCTTCAATTACAGCGATCGGCATTATTGCTGGTCACGGTAATTAGCCACAGGTCTCTGCTGTTTGAGACTTGCTGGCCATGACGCCTGCTGGGAGTGCGAGCGAGCGCCATGTTCATACATGTATGGCGATGGTAGCGAAAGGGTTAAAAAATGTGTTTGGGGTTTGATTTGTTGAATTTTTCAAAATAATTTGATTTGTGGCTAAATTGAAAGTACTCTCTTTGGCCTTAAATTTTATATAGGATTCAAATTGTTTTGTATATCTTGTCATTTTCTTTTTTTTACATTTGTTCCTCCTCCCCTCAATAAGCTCTTTAACGTGATGACAGCAATAGCAAATAATGTCAGAAAGACGCTGAAAAATATAGTTATGGGTAAACGCATGGTTGATGATGTTAACAAAAACAGCATGTTTAAAAACACAGTATGCCATTGCAGATTTTTTTGCCCTTACAGATTTTATTTTTAGAAACCTTCCAAATATTGTCCCTTATTGGGGGTAGATAGTGTTTAACCTAAAACTTCTACCCCGGGCCAGTTTTCACCTTCCTGACCAGACCTTTTTTTTTTTTGCAAACATGAAATGTGTCACTTTATGTTGTAATAATTTTGGAATGCTTTTACTTATCAAAGCCATTCTGAGCTGTAAAATGTTATTTTATTTATGCTGTATTGTACTACAATGACTGTCAGTGTACTACAGGGCCTCATAGGCTTCCATACATGGTAGACCCAGAGGCCTTTGTGTGGCCTGTGGGGAGGCAGATGGAGCATTGATCGCTGCATATAAAAGGATATAAAAGGTTAATCCAGCAGAGACAACAGGGTTGGGCCCCTGCATTGTTTTGAGGAGCAGAAGTCACTTCTGCTGTGACGTACTAGTATGTAAAATGTCAGCAAGGGGTTAAACACACATAGTGTTATCAGAGAAAAATAGTGGCTTGTTGGAACCAAGCAACCAAAAGTTGTGTCTTAACGATCCCTGCCCTAATTTATACACACACACGTGTTGCAGATTTTGGGAAGCAGATGCTCTGACCAGTAGACCCCTCTACACCTACCCCCCTTCCCCCACTGAGTCATCTGCCTCACACTGTATCTGTTACTACAAGCAGTGGAAGCCCCAGCAGCAGCCAGTTCAGTCTCATGAACATCATGGTACAGTTTTTTTATGTTCTCCGCCAGGCTCACACAAATTAGCAGTCAATCACATACTGCCTGAACAACTAGGTTCATTCCTACCTGGACTGTTGTCTTTCTTCAACACATAACATGCTCCCTGTCTTGGCAGCCAAATTGGAACAACCAAGGGGAAAAAAAACAATCTCGCAACAGTCTCATGCTTATAAAAATGAATATATAAATTATATATACTGACCTGATTATTCCATATCTCTATGTAGTTTCTGCTACAGCTCCACACAGCACTCTCTAATGCATGTTTTGCTTATTTTCCTCAGGGAGGAACATTATTTGCTCTTTGTATTTCTGGGGCTGTTATAGCTGGTGCTTTTAATATATTTTTCTATTCAAAAGTGTACAGATCATCATAAAGATCATCACTTTTTCCAAAATGAACAAATGTGAAGGAGTCAATAGGACCCGTCCTTGTTACTGCTGTGCTGCATCGCCACTACCATGAAAAACATTGACCCAGTGGGGTGTGAAAGACATGTTCTGTCCTTGCCTGCAATAACTGCTCCAAGTTGTGCACCTTGCTGTACAGCAATAATTGCAAGGAACAACCCATGTCCATGCCACTTGATAGTCACAGATGTCTTCTTTGAGAAATAATGGTCGCTAGGTATATTCCAGCAAGTTTAGTTCCCTAAAGGCAGCAGATTTCCCAAAAGTAGTACAGCAGTGACCGAATGGACAAAAACTTGGCCAAGTGGTAGTTAAACTTGCACACCATCACATTAATAGATAAAGTTTTTTCCTGGCTACACATTCCCTTTGCGATGGCCAATGATGGAGTGGAGTAGGAGGAAGAGGAATAGTCTGAATAGAAGAAGCAGTAACTGATGATGATAAGAACACTGTACTGCATGTGGATGCATCCTGGCTGCTACAAAATAGACTAGAAGCAGCAGGCCACATCTATTTTCCCACAAGATCTGGTGATGCTGTTTCATATGCTGCAATAGAGCTATGCATGCGTTTGTGTTTGAATGCGCAAGGCTTATTTTGATCCATGGCACATGGCAATGTGGAGAATAACTGCCATACAGGAGACACTCACACAGAACTAGTGGCAGCTAAGCTTGGCTCAGGTCTGGCACATTTTGGGCCTGCACCAACAGGATCAATGGCATCAGCAGTTTTCAAGCTGGGCATAATAGAAGCAGTTTTTTGGAGGTTCAGACCACGTGCTGCCTCTGCTCTTTATTGCTGCATCTGTAGCCACCACCCTCCTCTAATATCACCTTCTCCTCAGCACCTGATCTGGCTCCCAGGTCCTGTCCAACACACAATCATTATCATAGTCCTCACCCTCCTCACCACTTTTATAAAACTGTGATATGTCATTATGGACTCCTTGGCCCTCCCCGATTCACTGCTCTGTATTTGCCCTAAATGCCACCTTCGCTAACACTGCCCCTACTGCCACCAATGTGGCTACAAGTACCACTACTACCATCATCAACAAAGCTGTGCATGGGGTCTCCCACCTCCCACTGCACTGAAAGAGTAGTAGAAGCTTGGAACAAACTTCCAGCAGAGGTGTACCAATTTAGGGAAATCTGCTGCCTTTAGGGAACTAAACTTGTTGGAAGATACCTAGCGACCAATATTTCTCAAAGAGAAAGGTTGTTCTTTTCAATTGTTGCTGCACAGCAAGGTGCACAACTTGGAGCAGTTATTGCAGGCAAGGACAAAACATGTCTTTCACACCCCACTGGGTCAATGTTTTTCATGGTAGTGGCGATGCAGCACAGCAGTAACAAGGATGGGTCCTATTGAGTCCTTCACATTTGTTCATTTTGGAAAAAGTGATGATCTTTATGATGATCTGTACACTTTTGAATAGAAAAATATATTAAAAGCACCAGCTATAACAGCCCCAGAAATACAAAAAGCAAATAATGTTCCTCCCTGAGGAAAATAAGCAAAACACACATTAGAGAGTGCTGTGTGGGGCTGCAGCTGAAACTACATAGATATAATATTCATTTTTATAAGCATGAGACTGTTGAAAGATTGTTTTTTTTCCCCTTGGTTGTTCCAATTTGGCTGCCAAGAAATCTATCGGGATAGGGAGCATGGTATGTGTTGAAAAAAGACAACAATCCAGTTAGGAATGAACCTAGTTGTTCAGGCAGTATGTGATTGACTGCTAATTTGTGTCAGCCTGACGGAGAACATAGAAAAATGTACCATGATGTTCATGAGACTGAACTGGCTGCTGCTGGGGCTTCCACTGCTTGTAGTAACAGATACAGTGTGAGGAAGATGACTCAGTGGGGGAAAGGGGGTAGGTGTAGAGGGGTCTACTGGTCAGAGCATCTGCTTCCCAAAATCTGCAACACGTGTGTGTGTATAAATTAGGGTAGGGATCGTTAAGGCACAACTTTTGGTTGCTTGGTTCCAACAAGCCACTATTTTTCTCTGATAACACTATGTGTGTTTAACCCCTTGCTGACATTTTACATACTAGTACGTCATAGCAGAAGTGACCTGCTCCTCAAATCAATGCAGGGGCCCAACCCTGTTGTGTCTGCTGGATTAACCTTTTATATGCAGCGATCAATGCTCCATCTGAATCTCCACAGGCCACACAAAGGCCTCTGGGTCTACCATGTATGAAAGCCTATGAGGCCCTGTAGTACACTGACAGTTAATGTAGTACAATACAGCATAAATAAAATAACATTTTACAAAATTAAACAGTCTCAGAATGGCTTTGATAAGTAAAAGCATTCCAAAATTATTACAACATAAAGTGACACATTTCATGTTTGCAAAAAAAAAAAAGGTCTGGTCAGGAAGGTGAAAACTGGCCCGGGGTAGAAGTTTTAGGTTAAACACTACCTACCCCCAATAAGGGACAATATTTGGAAGGTTTCTAAAAATAAAATCTGTAAGAAATGCAATGGCACACTGTGTTTTTAAACATGCTGTTTTTGTTAACATCATCAACCATGCGTTTACCCATAACTATATTTTTCAGCGTCTTTCTGACATTATTTGCTATTGCTGTCATCACGTTAAAGAGCTTATTGAGGGGAGGAGGAACAAATTTAAAAAAAGAAAATGACAAGATATACAAAACAATTTGAATCCTATATAAAATTTAAGACCAAAGAGAGTACTTTCAATTTAGCCACAAATCAAATTATTTTGAAAAATTCAACAAATCAAACCCCAAACACATTTTTTTAACCCTTTCGCTACCATCGCCATACATGCGGGCGTCATGGCCAGTAAGTCAGCAAGTCTCAAACAGCAGAGACCTGTGACTAATTACCGTGACCAGCAATAATGCCGATCGCTGTAATTAAAGGCTTTATGTCGGAACTCGATTGAGATCACAGAATCTAAATGCACAAAAACCCGGAAGCTTGCACTTCCAGACTTCCTAACAATGCCCTGAGAACATCGGTAGTTGCGCTGAACACTATGAGCCTCGCTGATGAGGCTGATAGTGTTCATGCTGCAAATCTTATTTTGACAACCAGATTACAGGCCAGGTAAGAAATGAGCAATTTCCAATCCAAACCCCATTTGAAAAATCCCTGATCGCACAAAATTAAAAATTAAAAAACATAAATCACAATTTTTTTTTAAAAAAGTTACAAAATATATAAAAAATAAAAAATATAAAAGTTTAAATCACTCCCATTTCCGTATAATTAAACAATAAATACCTAACTAACAATAAATATAAACATCATGAGTATCACTGCGACAAAAAATGCCCAAAATTCCAATATGGTGAATGTCATAACAGAAAAAAGGGTCAAAATGGCCGATTTGCCATTGTTTCATTGCTTCTCTTACAAAAAAAAATTTAATAAAATGTGATAAAAAAATTCACGTACACTCCAAAATTGTATCAATAAAAACAACAGATTTTCTCGCAAAAAATGATCCCCTAAACAGCTCAGTAGACAGTATAAAAAGTTATGAGGCTCAGAATATGGCAATATACATTTTTTTTCAAAGTTAAAGTTTATTTTTTAAACTATTTTCAATACTATTTAGACATAAAAAACCTATACAGATGGGGTATCGTTGTAATCATACTAACCCAGAGAATGAAGGGCATGGGTCAGTTTTGCTGTAAAAAAAAAAAAACACAGTGGGAACAAAACCAGTAAAACGGTGGAGAAATTGTTTTTTTTTTTTTTCTCAATTCCACCCATTTGGATTTTTTTACCGCTTCTTACTACATTTTATGCCATAATTAATTGTGTCATTAGAAAGTACAACTTGTCCCACAAACAAATTTGCCCTCATACAGCTATGTGAATGGAAATATAAAAAAGTTATGGCTCAAAGAAAATAGGGAAGAAAAATGAATACGCAAAAATTAAAAAAACATCCGGTAGTGAAAGGGTTAAGGTATTATCTATCAACTTCTATAAACATATATTCCCTCATAGATTGTAAGCTTTTGTGAGCACTCCTCTTCCTTTAATTGTTGATTTGTTTGCTGCTACGTAATGCATGATTCTATGTGTACATGAACCCTCAGATTATAAGGCACTGGTGAAATATGTTGACTTGGCACTATATAAATAAATGTTATTATTTATTACTATTATTATTAAGCATACAATAGTTATTGTCTTATGAAGCAACTGTTTATATCCATGTATTGCTTTTCAGTTGCACTTAAGTTACAATTTATTCCATCTCATGTGCTGTATGAAAAACAGAAAAATGAGATTTTGCATAGGTGGCCAGGAGTTTTTGTATACAATGGAAATCTCTTGAGTTTAGGCTTTAGGTAATGTTATAGATATATAATAAAGTTAACTTGAGTCTTCTGAATAAAACTATCTCCACTAGATGAATCATATTTTACGCAAGGTGGACCAACAACTTTTTATGTTGGACAAATTTTTAACATCACATTAGGAAACTTTCCTGAGCATATATAAGTAAAGTATATTAGGCACACTATAAAAGTAATTTTATAAATATTGTGACATTTAGCAATTTTGTAATATCAAAGGGGTTCTTCTTTACAATTAGTAAATCTGGACCAATATGCACTATTTCTCAAGCAGAACTGACTTTACTGATGAATCGACCCCCCCCCCCCTCCAAGTGCGTGGAGATGAAACTTGCAAAATTAAGTTTAATTTGTAGAATTTATTAAACTGCCATATCATATTATTGTTATTATTATTGATATGTTTATCATTATTATAGGTATTTCTTGCAAATCATTTAAAGAAAATTATATCAGTGAAAAATTTACATAGTTGTTATGGCTCTTAGGAACTAGAAATTTTCACTTCATCCTGTTTTGCCGTACACAGTCTATGTAATTCTGTTGGATGTGACTTCAACACCACTTCCTGCAAAATTGCAAACAAGCAAATTAGCATAAGCTATAGACTAATTGTTTTTTCATTACTTGTTATGTCAATTGAAAATCCATTTAATGAATACAGACTATGTAATCATTATCAACAAAGTTGGCAATGTCTGCAGCATTCTAAAATATGCACTTTTAAAATATAAATTAGAATATTAACTGCAAGACTTTATGTGTTTCCTCAGGCTTAGCAGTGTTCCATATGCTGTTTCAATAATTATGTCACTCCTTTTAACATTGACTATGCCAAGCTGCACATTGGCAGAACAACAGTTATTTGGAACAAAACTGACTTTTGTTTCATATCCCTTACAGTAAATTAAGACACAGATATCCCACCTCTGACAACTGTATTCTTTACGTGAGCTTTAGTGACATAGTTGTGGATTGATTTAATACTAGCCTGAAAGGAAATAGGAAGAAATATATATATCAAGAGGTTGTCCAGGATTGGAGAAAAGCTCTGCTTTCTTTTCAGTGAGACTTCCAATCATATATTGCTGTTCAATCCTATTCAACTGAAACAGGATCAGCTGTAATACCAAACCCAGCCCATAGGCAAGAGTGGCACTGTTTGTACTGTAAATAAAATTGTTTATAATCCTGGACAATCCCTATAATTTACATTTTCTTAAACAGTGGCCTTTTTACACATCACTAGTCAGACCACACATGGAGTACTGTGTACAGTTCTGTGCTCCTGTGAATGAGGCAGACATAGCAGAGCTAGAGAGGTTTCAGAGGAGGGCAACTAAAGTAATAACTGGAATGGGTGGACTATAGTACCAAGAAAGATTATCAATTTAGGGTTATTTACTTTAGAAAAAAGACAACTGAGGAGAGATCTAATAACTGTGTATAAATATATCAGGGGTCAGTGCAGAGATCTCTCCCATTATCTATTTATCCCCAGGACTGTGACTGTGACAAAGGGACATCCTCTGCGTTTGGAGAAAAGAAGGTTTGTACACAAACATAGAAGAGGATTCTTTATGGTAAGAGCAGTAAGACTATGGAACTCTCTGCCTGAGGAGGTGGTGATGGTAAGTTCACTAAAAGAGTTCAAGAGGGGCCTGGACGCATTTCTGGAGTGTAATAATATTATAGGCTATATATATTAGTAGAGATGAGCGGGCACTAAAATGTTCGGGTGCTCGTTATTCGAGACGAACTTTATCCGATGCTCGGGTGCTCGTTTCTAGTAACGAACCCCATTGAAGTCAATGGGAGACTCGAGCATTTTTGCAAGGGACCAAGGCTCTGCCTAGGGAAAGCTGGGTGAAAACATGGAAACATCAGAAAATGATGGACAGGAAACAGCAGGGGCAGCATGCATGGATGCCTCTGAGGCTGCCTAATCCCACCATTACCCCAAATTCTTAGGCAACAGCCTGGTGGTTAACCTCATGGCAATTGTGCTCACCCAGACCAAGAAAGGCGAGGCACATACCCATCACATGTTAGGGAAGCACCCAACTAGGTGCAAAGAAAAATTGTTTACAGAGAGGGCCTGTAGGTGGACCTCCAGAAAAATTGTTTGGAGAGAGGGCCTGTAGGTGGACCTCCGGAAAAATAGTTTGAAGAGAGGGCCTGTAGGGGGCCCTCCTGAAAAATTGTGGTAAAAGAGTGCCAGTTGTACCTCTAAAAAATTGGCGTTTTTTTAGTCAGCATTAGGCAAAGACGACAAGGAGGAGGAGGAGTTGACAGGTGTGTATGCTTATTGGTGATGATGCCACCGGCTGCACTGAATACCCGCTATGACAACACGCTAGTGGCAGGGCAGGCCAGCACATCCAAGGCATACAGCGCCAGTTCAGGCCACGTGTCCAGCTTTGAAACCCAGTAGTTGTATGGAGCAGAGTTATCACGCAGGACGTTGGTATGGTCAGCTAGGTACTCCCTCACCATCTTTCTGTACAGCTCCCCCCTAATCTGCCTAGACTGGGGACAGGTGACAGTGTCTTGCTGGGGTGACATAAAACTGGCAAAGGCCTTGGAGAGCGTTCCCCTGCCAGTGCTGGACAAGCTGCCTGCTCGCCTCCTCTTGCCCGCTACTTGGCCCACAGAACCATGCCCTCTGCCGCTAGCGGCGTCAGATGGGAAGGATTGTTTCAGCTTGTGCACCAGGGCCTGTTGATATTGATTTCACTCTCATACTCCTTTCCTCTACAGGGATGAGAGTGGAAAGGTTCTGCTTGTACCGTGGGTCCAGGAGAGTGAACACCCAGTAATCGGTGTTTGAAAAAATTCTTCTAACGCGAGGGTCACGGGATAGGCAGCCTAACATGAAGTCTGCCATGTGCGCCAGAGTCCCAACACGCAAGAATTCCCTCTCCTCACTGGCCTGACTCTCCATTTCCTCCTCCTCCAAGTCCTCCTCTTCAGCCCATACACGCTCAAGAGTTAAGGACTGAGCACTGGTACCCTCTTCTGTCTCGCCGACATTCTCCTCCTCTTCCTCCTCATCCTCATCCCCTTCCTCCGATACGCGCTGAGAAACAGACCGGAGGGTGCTCTGGCTATCAAGCAATGTATCTTCCTCCACCATCTCTTGTGACAAGCGCAAAGCATCCGACTTCATGCTGAGCAGTGAGTTTTTCAACAGGCAAAGCAGCGGGATGGTGAGGCTGATAATGGTGGCATCGCCACTAACCATCTGTGTTGACTCCTCAAAGTTGCTCAACACCTGGCAGATATCAGACATCCACGTCCACTCCTCATTGTAGACTTGAGGAATCTGAGTGACCTGACTACCAGTTCAGGTGGAAGTTGACATCTGGCAGTCTACAATCGCTCTGCGCTGCTGGTAAACTCTGGATAACATGTTTAATGTCGAATTCCATCTTGTGGGCACGTCGCACAACAGTCGGTGAGCGGGCAGTTGTAGGCGGCGCTGCGCTGCCCTAAGAGTGGCAGCATCTGTGGTCGACTTGCGGAAATGCGCACAGATGCGGCGCACCTTGGTGAGCAAATCAGACAGATTGGGGTATGTCTTGAGGAACCGCTGAACTATTAGATTGAACACGTGGGCCAGGCATGGCACATGTGTCAGTCTGCCGAGTTGCAGAGCCGCCACCAGGTTACGCCCGTTGTCACACACAACCATGCCTGGCTTGAGGTTCAGCGGTGCCAGCCTCAGATCGGTCTGCGCCATGATGCCCTGTAACAGCTCTTGGGCGGTGAGCCTTTTGTCACCTAAGCTCAGCAGTTTGAGCACAGCCTGCTGGCGCTTACCCACGGCACTGCTGCTGCACCTAGAGCTACCGACTGAAGGCGCCGTGCCCACGGATGGTAATTCGGAGGAGGAGGTGGAGGAGGAGGAGGGGTCAGAGGAGGAGGCATAGTACGTCTGAGAGACCGTGACCGAGGTAGGCCCCGCAATCCTCGGTGTGGGCAGTACGTGAGTGGCCCCAGGGTCAGTCTCGGTCCCAGCCTCCACCAAATTAACCCAATGTGCCGTCAGTGATATATAGTGTCCCTGCCCGGCAGCACTTGTCCACGTGTCCGTGGTTAGGTGGACCTTCTCAGAAACAGCATTGGTCAGGGAACGGATGATGTTCTGTGACACGTGCTGGTGTAGGGATGGGACGGCACATCGGGAAAAATAGTGGCGGCTGGGGACCGAATACCGAGGGGCAGCCACCGCCAAGAGATTGCGAAAGGAATCGGTCTCTGCTAGCCTATAGGGCAGCATCTCCAGGCTCAGCAATTTGGAGATGTGGACGTTGAGGGCTTGGGCATGTGGGTGGGTGGAACGGTATTTCCTCTTGCACTCCAGCGTCTGCTGTAAAGACAGCTGAACGCTGCGCTGGGACACATTGGTGGACTCTGTGGAGGATCGTGGAGGTGAAGGTGTGGTTTTCCGGTGGGAGGCGCTCGTGCTGAGGTCCTGGGCAGGGGGTTGACTAGCAGAGGCAGCGAGTGACACAGGGGAAGGAGCAGTGGTGTGACCCCCAGGAGGTGAACGGCCTTGGTTCCATTGAGTGGGGTGTTTAGCACTCATATGCCTGCGCATGCTGGTGGTGGTTAGGCTAGTAGTGGTGGCACCCCTGCTGATCCTGGTGTGGCACAGGTTGCACACCACAGTCCGTCGGTCATCCTCACTTTCTTTAAAGAACCTCCAGACTTGCGAACATCTAGGCCTCGCCACGGGAGCTTCACTATGTGAAACAGTTGCTGCTGATGCACCAGCTCTGGGCCTGCTTCTCCCTCTGGCCACACCACTGCCTCTTCCAACCTGTTCTGGTGCAGCACTCGCCTCCGCCTCAGAAGCACTGTCTTCACTCGGCTTATCAAACCAGCTTGGGTCAGTCACCTCGTCATCCTCCGATTCCTCAGTCTGCTCCCCCCTCAGACTTCCTGCCCTGACAACAACTTCACCACTGTCTGACAACCGTGTCTCCTCATCGTCCGACACCTCTTTACACATTTCTTCCACTAAGTCAACATTGTCGTCATCATCATCACCCACAGACTGCGACAGTTGGAAAACTTGGGCATCGGGAACGAGGTCAGCAGCAACCTGAGAAGTGGTTTGTGACTCTGGGAAGGGTCCAGAAATCAGTTCCTCAGAGTATGCCGGATCGCATTCCAAATTTTCCTGGGAGGGGGCAGACTGGGGGGAAGGAGGTTGAGGTGGAGGAGCCAGAGGAGTGCTCCCTTGGGTAACGTGGGTGGACTGCGTGGAAGACTGACTGGTGGACAAATTACTTGAAGCATTGTCCGCAATCCACGACATCAGCTGTTCGCACTGTTGTGGTTTCAACAGTCCTCTACCACGTGTCCCTGTAAGTTGAGACATGAAGCTAGGGAGTGTAGCTCTGCAGCGTTCCCCTGCTCTCTCATCAGCAGGTACTGTCTCACCCTGCCCAAGACCATGGCCTCTGCCCCCTGCAGTAATTGAATGCCCACGCCCACGCCCTCGTCCCTTAGCCCTGGGGTTCAACATTTTCTGTATATAAGTGTATTATATAAAAAAAAAATAAATCGGCCTGCTGTACTGAAACCCACAAACTTGTTCAATCTGAACAAGAAAATATATAGGTGGATAAGTTAGAGCAAAATTACGTATGTTATTACGTACCGTGCAGTATGGAGCAATTACACTGAAACTATTAGATTAGGCAGACTTGGTCTGCTTAATTGCAACCCAGACAAATGTCGCACAGAGATTTTTGTAATGTAGCTGTATAAGTGAGAACAAAAGACCTTTTTTTACTGACGTGACGTACAGAATGGGTCACCTGGACAGAAAATACGGATTGTGGTGACTGGACAGCTGAACTGTGACACACAGAATGTTTCCACACAGCTGTATGAAATGGATTTGTATCACTGAGATAAAACAACAAAAAAAACTATTTTTTTATATATATATATTTTTTTAACGTGACGTGCAGAAACTATCAGAGAGCAAACTCAGCCCCTGCTGATTGTGGCTATTTTGACTGCAACCCAGACAAATGTTGCACAGAGATTTTTGTAATGTAGCTGTCTCTGTGAGAGCAAAAGACCTTTTTTACTGACATGACGTACAGAATGTGTCACCTGGACAGAAAATACGGATTGTGCTTTGTATATAGGTGGATAAGTTAGAGCAAAATTATGCATGTTATTACGTACCGTGCAGTATGGAGCAATTACACTGAAACCATTAGATTAGGCAGACTTGGTCTGCTTAATTGCAACCCAGACAAATGTCGCACAGAGATTTTTGTAATGTAGCTGTATCAGTGAGAGCAAAATACCTTTTTTACTGACATAATGTACAGAATGGGTCACCTGGACAGAAAATACGGATTGTGGTGACTGGACAGCTGAACTGTGACACACAGAATGGTTCCACACAGCTGTATGAAATGGATTTGTATCACTGAGATAAAACAACAAAAAATTATTTTTTTCTATATTTTTTTAAAATATTTTTATATATATATATATATATATATATATATATATATATATTTTTTTTTTTTTTAATGTGACGTGCAGAAACTATGAGAGAGCAAACTCAGCCCCTGCTGACTGTGGCTATTTTGACTGCAACCCAGACAAATGTCGCACAGAGATTTTTGTAATGTAGCTGTCTCAGTGAGAGCAAAACACCTTTTTTACTGACATGACGTACAGTATGTGTCACCTGGACAGAAAATACGGATTGTGCTTTGTATATAGGTGGATAAATTAGAGCAAAATTACGTATGTTATTACGTACCGTGCAGTATGGAGCAATTACACTGAAACTATTAGATTAAGCAGACTTGGTCTGCTTAAGTGCAACCCAGACAAATGTCGCACAGAGATTTTTGTAATGTAGCTGTGTCAATGAGAGCAAAAGACCTTTTTTAATTAAGTGACATACAAAATGTGTCACCTGGACAGAAAATACGGATTGTGGTTTGTGGTGACTGGACAGCTGAACTGTGACACACAAAATGGTTCCACACAGCTGTATGAAATGGATTTGTATCACTGAGATAAAACAACAAAAAAACTATTTTTTAAATTTTTTTTTTAATATTTTTTTTTATATATATATATTTTTAATGTGACGTGCAGAAACTATCAGAGAGCAAACTCAGCCCCTGCTGACTGTGGCTATTTTGACTGCAACCCAGACAAATGTCGCACAGAGATTTTTGTAATGTAGCTGTCTCAGTGAGAGCAAAAGACCTTTTTTACTGACGTGACGTACAGAATGTGTCACCTGGACAGAAAATACGGATTGTGTTTTGTATATAGGTGGATAAATTAGAGCAAAATTACGTATGTTATTACGTACCGTGCAGTATGGAGCAATTACACTGAAACTATTAGATTAAGCAGACTTGGTCTGCTTAAGTGCAACCCAGGCAAATGTCGCACAGAGATTTTTGTAATGTAGCTGTGTCAATGAGAGCAAAAGACCTTTTTTACTGACGTGACGTACAGAATGTGTCACCTGGACAGAAAATACGGATTGTGCTTTGTATATAGGTGGATAAATTAGAGCAAAATTACGTATGTTATTACGTACCGTGCAGTATGGAGCAATTACACTGAAACTATTAGATTAAGCAGACTTGGTCTGCTTAAGTGCAACCCAGACAAATGTCGCACAGAGATTTTTGTAATGTAGCTGTGTCAATGAGAGCAAAAGACCTTTTTTAATGACGTGACGTACAGAATGTGTCACCTGGACAGAAAATACGGATTGTGGTGACTGGACAGCTGAACTGTGACACACAGAATGGTTCCACACAGCTGTATGGAATGGATTTGTATCACTGAGATAAAACAACAAAAAAACTATTTTTTTATTTATTTTTTTCCATATATTTTTTTAATATATATATTTTTTTAACGTGACGTGCAGAAACTATCAGAGAGCAAACTCAGCCCCTGCTGACTGTGGCTATTTTGACTGCAACCCAGACAAATGTCGCACAGAGATTTTTGTAATGTAGCTGTATCAGTGAAAGCAAAAGACCGTATTTTATTACGTACAGTATGGGTCACCTGGACAGAAAATACGGATTTTGGTTTGTGGTGAGTGGACAGCTGAACTGTGACACACAGAATGGTTCCACACTGCTGTATGAAATGGATTTGTATCACTGTGAAGTCTGAGATAAAACAATAAAAAAAAGGGTTATATATGGCGATAGCTGCACTACTAGTGCCAGCCAGCCCAGCCAGGAGACAAAAAAAATGTCTTGTAGCCCTTAGAAGGGCGGTTGGGTTCTTTTAAGATCACTCCTGCCTAACAGAGAACTAAATGCAGGCCCTAACACTCTCCCTGAAACGCAGCAGCTCTATCCCTAACGACATCCAGACAGCATCTGAGCCGAGCACCGCGGGCAGTCACTAGTATATTCCAGGGTCACCTGACCAGGCCAGCCAACCCCTGCTATCGACATGTAAGGGCCCCACGTGATGCTGGGTGTACCGCAGAGTCTCCTGGCTTGTGATTGGCTGAGTTTATAGGCGCCAAAAATTCAAAATGCGGAAGATGCCATTTCCTCGAGCATGGCGAGATACTCGTCCGAGCAGCGAGCACTTACGAGTACCGTAATACTCGAACGAGCACCAAGCTTGGACGAGCTTGCTCGCTCATCTCTAGATATTAGAGATTAGAGATGGGTCATTGATCCAAGGAGTTATTCAGATTGCCTCATTGGAGTCGGGAAGGAATTAGCTTCTACCTCACAGGGTTTTTGCCTTTATCTGGATGAACTTGCAGGGTAATAAGCTGAACTGGATAGAAAAATGTCTCTTTCATTTTTAACAACCCCTTTGGAAAATGAAAGGTGGAATCTGGTTGCTATGGGCAACTAAGACAATTCTACTTTACACCAGTTTGATAAATGACCCCATATGTTACTATGTAGTTTTTTAAATATGCTCATCTTGTTATAGATGTGCTACAGTACCTTATATGAGCAGTAAAAAATCTGGAGTCTATTCAGCCATTGGCATTGCATACAAATACTGACTGTCCTACAGAAAGAGTCCAAAAAGTAAAAAAGTGGCTTGAATAAGTGAAGCCTTAGGAAGGGCGGAGTCCATGTAGCTGCTGACAGAGTTACAAACAGAGCTGTATCCTGGAAACAAAATCCTCAGAGGTATCACTCTGGTAAGTCTGAGGGTCTATTGAAAAGGAGCCAGTGGCTACATACTTTCTGGTTGCTCACAGTGCAGCACAAGGTAAAAAAAAACACCTCATCCTTTGAGTGTGCATGAGTCTTTAGAAATTCTGCTGCAAGTAAGGAACTGTGCATGATGCACCAAAGGCACAAGAGAAAAGAAGTGCAAATACAAGTTACTGTCAATTTGAGCTACTTTATGAACTGTCTTAAGAAGAGATCACTCTCTTTAAGTTGTATGTGTAATTGTCATGTGGTTCCTACTCCGATTCCATATTTTAGAAAATCAGAAAATCCTTTTAGGTATGCACCATCAATTAATAGAAAGAGAGTCTGGCACAGCATAAAATCCACTATCTTTATTGTTATCCAAACAAACCCAGGAAATAAAAACCATACTGCACAGTAGCAATATAATTAGTGTTTTAAGTAGTTTTAAGTTGTTTTAATATACTCGGTAGAAGACAAAAATAATAATTTTGTGGTATCTTTTTGATTGGCTGCATATATGGCAGATTTGAGCTGTAAAACACTGTCATCGAACTTCTATATACAAATCTCAGAATTTTATTTCAGCTGTATGTGATCATGTGATCTTGGCAGGCAACCATTACCCCAGGACATGATATCCACATGGATGGCACATCATAGCAATGGATATCTATTGGCTTCTACCATAATGTGATATATCATGGATTTCATCACTTTGGCTAGGATTAGCGGGTATGAAAGCATTGTAAATGCACAGAAGTTAAGTATATTACACTTTGTTATAAAAGAATTGATTAATTTCTGAAAAACCTCTTAAATAATTAACTTAAATGTTACCTTTTATGCAGTGATGTATGGTACTATGTTACTATGCTAACTGACTTACAGTACCTCTCTTTTATAAACAATAGTTCACTTTCAAATTCAATTATTTGGTGCCTAGTTCTCTTTGCTTCACACCTTTCCAGATTTAGTTTAATAGTATCCATGAATTTCTCTTAGCATCTGTTTAATTAAAGTTTTAGTTTAATTTGAATCCCCTGCTGAGTCTTCCTGCCATGAGTGCTTCAAATCACTTTCAATGCATTCAAGGAACGTATTGCACAAAGAAAAGTGAATCATTAGATTGTTATGCTTGACCTGAGAACAGAGTAGCATTATTAGAATCTGTAAATTTTCTGTGTTCTGCTCATAAATTATTCTCTTTTTATTTAGTCTCATCCACTTCTAGCAACACATATTTATTCATGCATGGTGAAATAGAATATTTAGCTTTCCATGTATTTTCCCACTATTTTCTGAATGAATGGTTTGACTATAAGTGACAGACAGAAAAACTAATTTAAACAGAGCATATGATTCTTGCATTGGAACTAAAGCAGTACAAAAATGCAGTATTAATAGGTTTAGATTAGCTATTATTAAAGTGGTCTGAAGTGCAACTCTTTAATAGGTAGTTAACCCAGGGGTTGTTACAGATATAATGAATGCTGTACCATTTTACTGGTGTTGCATACCTATTGCATAAATTACCTAGGTATTTGCTAAAAGAGGTACTATCATAGTACTATTATAGTCAAGTGACCATCAACTAACAGAATACTGGCTCAGCTTTAACTGCAAAAGGTTTGTCTTTGTAATTTGGTAAAAAAGAGATTGAGAAAGAAGAGTGAAGAACCAAAATAAAGATTGTAAGCTCTTGTGAGCAGGTTCCCTCACTCCTTTGTTATCATTGGCTTGTCTATTGCTGTTATTTATGACTGTTTGTACATGAACCCCCACACTGTGAAGCACTGCGGAATATGTTGGTGCTATATCAATAAAGCTTATTATCATTAACATTATTATTAAGAAGAGTAAACAAAGATCATAGAAATAAAGAAAATAAGACTTGATATCACGGCTGGAATTGCACAGTTTGTTTTATTGTAGCCTTGTGCTAAAATATATATATATATATATATATATATATATATATATAAATAAAAGTTGCACTCCCATCAATCTGAACTCAATACCCCATGAGAAAACAGAATTTAAGAATGTTTTTATTTATTAAAATACAAACACTAAAATTTCACATGGACTTACATATTCAGACCCTTTGTTATGACACTTTAAATTTAGCTTGGAGGGCTTCCATTTCTTCCATCTTTGAGATGTTTCTACACATTGATTGGAGTCCATCTCTATTCAATTCATTTGTTTGGACATTATTTGTAAAGACATACCCCTGTCTATATAATGCCTTGCAGCTGACAATGCAAAAACCATGTCATGAGGAGGAAAGAACTACCTGTAGAGCTCAGGAATAGCATTGTGTGTAGGCCTAGATCTGGAGAAGGGTTACAAAAAAATCTGCTACATTGAAAGTTCCCAAGAGCACAGTGGCCTCCATAACTGTTAAATTGAAGAAGCCTGAAACAACCAGAACTATTCCTAGAGCTGGCCACCCAACAAAACAACAGTAATCAAGGGAGAAGAGCCTTTTTAAGAAAGGTAACCAAGAACCTAATGTTCACTCTGGCTGAGCTACAAAGATCCTGTATGTAGATTGGAAAAACTTCCAGAAGGTCAACCATCACTGCAGCACTCTAAGAATTAGGACTATATGTGAGGAGAAAAGCCTACCATCAGTAAAGAACAAATGAAAACATACCTGGAGTTTGCAAAAAGCACCTAAAGAACTCGCAGAATGTGGGAAACAAGATTCTCTGGTTTGATAAAACCTAAATTTAATATTTTCGCCTCAGTTTTAAGCATCATGTCTGGAGGAAACCAGACACTACCCATCATCCGCCCAATACCATTCCTAGAGTGAAGCATGGTGGTGGCAGCATCATGCTGTGGGGTTGTTTTTCTGTAGCTAAGACAAGGAGACTGGTCAGTCTTGAGCAAAATTGAACAAAGTATATAAATATACTTAATAATAACCAGATCCAGAGAGCTCTGGGCCTCAGACAATGACCCTAAGCACATCCAGAGCCCTGACTTGAACACAATAAACATCTCTGGAGAGACCTGAAAATGGCTGTCCAGCAATGGTCTCCATCCAACCTAACAGAGCTTGAGAGGATCTGCAGAGAAGAATGGCATAAAATCTCTAATTCCAGGTGTGCAGACCTTGTGGCATCATACCCACAAAGACTGAAAGCTGTAATCACTGACAAAGGAGCTTCAACTAAGTACTGAGCAAAGGGTATGATTACTTATGTCAATGCAATATTTTAGCTTTCAGTTTTCAATAAATTAAAGATTTTGAACATTCTGATTTCTCAGCACAACTCTGTAACAAAATATGAAGAAAGTGGAAGAGTCTGAAGACTTCCTGAATGCATTGCATTAAATTATGGTTATTATATTGGAAGAATGTTAATAAAACTACTAGTTATTACTGAAAGATTCCAATGCTATACACTGATCAAAACATTGTAGCAAATGCTGAGACAAGTAAAATCATGTTTCTATAATTATGAAGGGAGCCAAGCACTTGTTCATGAAAATATAGAAGATAGACTAAGGCTACGTTCACACTTGCATTGTTGTTTACCGGAAAAAACGTAAAAGGAAAGAGATCCGTTCAGGATGCATCAGGATGTCTTCCGTTCTTTCAGCATTCCATTTAGTGATCAGACGCAAAACAGATGCAAGCTGTGGTTTTTCGTCCGGTCATAAAAACGAAAAAAAGGATCTGTCACTAAAAACAATAGTCAATGGTGACTGATCCGTTTTTTAGGAGCCTAAAAAACTGGATCTGTCTCCTATTGACTTTCAATGTATTTAGTCACGGATCCGTTTTTTCCCGGTTTGATTTCACACAACTGCAACCTAACGGAACGGATGCATCCTGATGTGCAAAATCAAAATGGATCAGTTTAATTCCAGTATTGAGATCCTATACCGGATCCCAATATTGGAATTAACAACACAAGTGTGAAATTAGCCTAAGTTCACTAATTATAACTCTGTATGACCACTTTGAATTATAATTGGCTAACATGACAATATAAATTCAATAACATCGCACTTCAGGATAACTTAACCCCTTCAAATTGTATTACGGTATGAGGCTGTATAACAGAATTCACACCAGTGTGCTCTAAACAAAAAGACAATACAGATTTAAACAGTATAAATAATTCCAAGTAAACTAAATGTCATTCTATTCATATAAAGGTATTATTACAATTTTTATTTTGTACCTTTAGAGTTTAACTAAAATCTATCTGAAAAATGCCATTGTTTTACTCTACAATAAAAAACTTTTGAGACATTTTGTGCTTTGTAATCAAATCCTTTAAGACCACCTTGACTTAAAATAATTTGTATGGATTCTTGCAGTAAAATAACATTTGCGATTTCCCTGCAGATTCAGTAATTTGTTTTATAAAAGATAATGACAGAATTATATGCAGCATATCTCTCAATTCACATCTTTCAAAGCAGGCAGCTGTTGACACTCATTGAATAGTGTGATATAAATGTGCTACCAATGGGCTTGGGAGGTAATGTAGCTGTATTGTGTGCCTTGCTTCATGCTCACAGGTTTTGTAAAGCACCTGCTTTCTGAACAGAAGTGAGAAAAAAAGTGTTTCACGCTGTAATACCTCACAGATAGCTGAGGACACTGTTTTGGAAAAAGTAATTGTTAAAAGTATTTTTGGAGAAAAGATGGTGATGTACTTGAGGTTTAACCATTGTTGAAATTCTGTAGCATTGATCATTGTCATGACTGCTGTATTAAGTAGGGGTTCCTTCTAATATACTTTTTAGAATTTGTTCAACATTCTTATTAAAAATTAAATAATTCCTTGATTATATGCTACTACAGATGCGTCCACACTTAACTTATCTCCAAACTCAGAGTGGTGTCAGTTTTGTCCTGAGAGCAAAACAACATGATATCGCGAGATTGTAACTAAACTCTTAAAAACTGCAATACACATCACAACCACTGGGCAGTGAGTGCTCCACATTTAGCTGATTGCTCAGCTGCTTTTTCTTTTGTTTAGAGTAGCTGGCCTCAGATGTGAGATATTTAGTTGGCAGACCAAGCTAAATGTGGTGAGATCTATTGAGAATATTTAATGTGCTAAAGTCAAACACATGAGAAAAAAGGAAAACTAAATAGAGTATCCAAACATTATGTGTGTTACCGCCAGCTGGACTGTGTATTTAATACTATCTTAAGTAATACTGTCTACAGAGTCGTGTATCTAAGCCTATTATGTGTGATACTGTCTGCTTAGCAGTGTATCTAATCCTGTCATGTGTGATACTGTCTACAGTGTCGTGATCTAAGACTATTGTGTGT